>JAVYIG010004215.1:0-168856 GCA_035222895.1 Strongylocentrotus droebachiensis | reverse complement strand
GTGATCTTGTACTTTTCATGTGTGGATTCTACCTATTTTAATTTTAAAGAAGCTTTACAAAAATAGTATAATAATGAATACTATAGGCCTTACGTCTTTTCTTTTAGAGGGACTCTGTAAAGTTGTTCAGTTGTGAGAAAAACGCTCCTAAAGTATTGGATTTTTTCCAACTGTATAAAGCTCGATGTACAATGTTAGTTACGGTATAATCTGAACTCAGAAGTACTGAAATAAAGATAACAAGAAAGCATGACTGAATGAAATTAGAGGACCGTTTAGAAACGAAACGTACACTCAAAATGTTGATGAAAGAATTTATAATTTGAGTTTTGTGCATATAATTATATGCAGCAGAAAAACTCTTATTCTGTTATACAAATATTTTTCTTTAAACACATTTATTTAAAAATCCTTGTAGATTTGAGCGTTAAGAGTCACCCTCTTATCTGCTCTTCTACGTCATTCTGCAATTTATGGAATATTGCCATTAAACTGTTTGTTCCCAACACTAACACTAACAGCCTCTCTAAAGTGTTGGGTGCCCCAAATATATGATGGAAACATTTTACTTTGATTGTATAATGAAATGAAACAGGCTGTCATTTTATTTAATGTGTTCGAAGACGAATATTGGTGAAAGAATACTAATTTTTTGTTTTCTGCGTGAAAAAAGAAGCCGAAATGTTGTATTCTTTCATCAATATCCGGCGTCAAAGACATTTGTTGTGATAATGATTGCAGAAGTGTGGGATAATTCTCATTTCTTTTACATCATTATAAACATTTAAGTGAAATTTTGCTATTTTTGTTGTTGTTGCGAATTTGGGGTTCCCAACACAAGAGGCGCTTTAAATTAAAGCTCCTCTATAGTTTTGAGAATCCCCAAAACTTGGAAGGCAGAATTTCACTTATTATTGCGTCATTACGTGAACTCTTTTCAAAACAAACGTGTTCAAAATAAAAATTGAAGAACGAACATAAACTTTGACTTTTCTATGTACATCAACAACATTATTAAATTATTCTAAATGAAGTGGAAAAAAGTATTGCACTTATATTTAGGTTAAGAATAACCACGTGTACGCAAGGTTGCACATCAGAGCGGAATCGTGAAAAAGGAAAATAAAAAGGAAAAACAACTTACTTGTGTGCTACACGTGGACGCCTTTAACAGATGATGGATCAAGCATGGCATGGAAGCAGAGTGATGTCATACAAAATATAACAAAATCAAATATTGGACTAAGTTTGGACGCATCACACACCCGCGAATATATTTCCTCATTGAAATCCTCATGTTCAACTTGTCGAACAAACTCAAGGAACACGTCAATGCATACTTGTATACACCATCGATCTTGGGTTCAGAGAACGATTTGTTATTAGGCATAAACGTGTGATGAGCACAATAAAACACATAGCGAGTCACGCTACGTACTATTTCCGATTATCCAGCAGTTCTTGTCAAACCAGCATCATCCATTAAAATCGTGTGAGAGGTACCCGCGCAAAGGCAAACTGTTATGATACATCTTGGTTTCCCGCGCGCGCCATACGCTGATGTATTGAGAAATTGGGTGTCACATCCTTTTCCGGAACTCGTAAATTATTAGTCGCTTCAGAGGGTGGTCGTTTTCTTCAGCCATGCCACCTCATTATGCATTGCAAGCCCAAGAAGTAACTTCTTGGCAAGCCCAAGTCTGTCTGCGAACCTGTACATACTAATCCATTGCTTAACAGGTTAGCCCTCATTTGTACACCCTCCCGAATTTCGATGAAATTTCATTGGCAGAAGAAATATAATTTGGTGTGGACGTGCAAATGAGGGCTACTACCCGTACAGATATTAGCCCTCATTTGCAAAACCTCCCCAATTTTGATTAAGTTATATGGGTAGAAGCTCTCAGACCAGATAATAAACCTCTTGTGCTCATACACACGTTTATCCCTGCTAACAAATCTCAGAAATGGCTAACTTATACCAGCCGTTTTAAAATGAACTCTTCATTACACTACACAAATGGTTATACAATTGGTCACAGTCAATTTAAGTATTGCATGTTTTCTGATGTCAAGGCTAATTTTACAGAAAATCCCTACCCAAACTAACAAACGTAAAACTCCTTTGATTTTACTAGTTATGTAGCAATGGAGGAATGGTTTAATTTGGCTAAAGTTGTCTGGAAAAAGGTTATTATGTTTTATTCTGAAATAGGGGTGACATTTTATCTACCTGGCAATTTTTGTTTGGGCATATGTTTGGGCGTCATGACCCGCCCCCCCCCCCCCCTAAACAACCCAATATATATATATATCGTTTGTATCATGACAAAGCACCCTTTTTTATGACATGCCGTACGTGTTCAATAAAATAAGTTATACAAGCGGATTATTAAACATGACTGTTATCACTGATAGACAAGCCCTGTTCAAAATCCATCGTTCAGGCTAAAATATAAAATTTGTCCAGGTTGGGGCGGAAAGTTGAGTTAGGTTTTGAATGGGTATCTTAATAAGTGAAAATTATAATATCATATTTCTTCTAACTGAATAGCCTAATACACACTAAAAAACATATTAAGTTCATGAATTCAATTGAAAGGCATTGATGTGATGACTAACAAAGTCATTAGATTGTTTTACCTTTTCCGAACACTTTTATCAAATATTATTGTCTGTATTTTTAGGTAGGCATGTTTTGCTATTCGGACATCTAATCGGACGATATAGAAGTACGATAGAATACGTTTTTAACATTTTAATATGTATACGTTCTGCGTAGGGTATATAGTCCCATGGTGCCAGTATATGTAATGTACAGGAACATAAACAATATTGGTTTACTTATGTATATACAAAATTACTCAAAAAATTCAAAATGCTTTTAATGTGCATTCTTTCCATCGAATTCATAAACCGTAGTCATAAATTGTGTCTTAGTCTTGATTCAATTTGATTAGGTTTGAACTTTGAGTAGGACCTAGTTTTGATCATTCAATTAAACAGTTCCATTCTTCTCCCTCATTTGCAAACCATTCCTCAGTTTTCAACCTTATTTAACTGTAGATGTTCTCTAGATTAAGAATGTCATTAGCAAAACATAATAATAATAATTAAGGATTTTTGGAAATGAGATGTTAATATGGTTCGTTTAATTTTCTCTGAATTAATGTTAATGTTATATTAAGAATCAAAGGAAGTAAAGAGGGGTTTTCACCTCATTACCAAACTGCTAGCCTAATTAATTTATAATTATCCCAGGATTTTTCTAATCAAAACTCAAAATAGTTATAAAGAACGAGGAATGAAAATAAAGAAATCGTTGTATATATTAATGAAGTAACACGCGTACATGTTTATACTCATGAACCAAAGAGATACTCTCCTTGCATGAACACACCACAAAGAAAATAAACACCAAAAACAATAAGAAGAAATGGCTGAATTCTATCCCGTCATATTGTAGTAGGTGTTTTAAGAAACTGAATATGAACGTTATATCATTAAAGATTACACGTGAAAGTTTTTATATTTTTCTTTATCCAACAAAAAAGTAAACTACCTTCAATTTCACCATTGATGGACATAATTATAACAATCTTCACTAATCCAAGGTCCAATCTGATGATCGCAAACGCATAAAAATGTTCAAAGCCTAGTCATACTCGTGTTAAATACAACCAGTGAACTGTAACTATAATAATTTCCCTGATACAAAATACAAGTTTTAGGCCTGCATACTACACGAAAAGTTTTCATCAGAGTGATCATGGGCTACTGGCAGGGGCGTCGCTAGACCTTTTTCAGTGGGGGTCGTAGAGGCCAACGATTACCGACAAAACTAGCCATCAATTACCGACAAAATTAAATGTCCAATATCTACAAATTCAACCCTATAAACCTGGGGCCGAAGGCTAAATTGCTTTTCCTATGGACTATCTATAGTACTTGCATATGCGCAAAATTGTCATTTTTCTCGACGACATAAATATACGAATTATTTCTTCAATTTAGTCAGCATCATAGCTATATATTTTAATGCAGGCGCGGAGCTAGGATCTTATTTCAGGGAGGGGCGGTAGTGAGCAAGAGAATCACTTAAAAGCGCGCTCATTAGGGGGTGTGAGTGATGGGCCTCCCGCGCAAAGCGCGGAAGCTTAGAGGTTTCCTTAAATTATTAGGAAAAGAAGACGATTAATTGTACCGTTTTTGACTGGTTATCTTTGGCTGAATGAAGTTCTCCCGCGCGAATCGCGAAAGCTTTGACGTTTCATTAAATTATTATAAAAAAGAAGACGATTTGCTGTACCGTTCTCGACTGTTTATCCTTTTCTGAATTCAGTCCCCCCCCCCCTCCTCCCGCGCAAAGCGTGGAAGCTTTGACGTTTCATTAAATTATTAGAGAAAGAAGACGATTCGTCGTACCGTTTTCGACTCTTAATAAGCCCTATTCATCTGATTTCAGTTTCCCCTTTTCGCGCGAAGCTCGAAAGCTTTGACGTTTCCTCAAATTATTAGAGAAAGAACACGATTCGTTGTACCGTTTTCGACACTAAATAAGCCCTATTAATTTGTCTGAATTCAGTTTTCCCCTCTCGCGCGAAGCGCGTAATTTTTGGCGTTTCATCACAATATAGAGAAAGGAAGACGATTCCTCGTACCGTTTTCGAATCTTATTAATCCCTATTCATCCGAATTCAGTTTCCCCCTCTCGCGCGAAGCGCGGAAGCTTTGATGCTTCCGTATTATTAGAGAACCGTTAGTGTACCGTTCTCGACTCGTCTAAATGAAGTTTCCCCTTCCGCGGGCCGGACTTTGTCGCGCGAAAAGTACCCCTTTACCGGAGATTTGGGGAACATGAATGCGGTCCCTCCGACCCCGGAGCTTTGACGTTTCCTCAAATTATTAGAGAAAGAACACGATTCGTTGTAACGTTTTCGACTCGTCTAAATGATGTTTTCCCTTCCGCGCTTGGCGTTTTATCACAATATAAAGAAAGGAAGACGATTCGTCGAACCGTTGTTGACTCTTAAACCTTGTTTGAATTTAGTTTCCACGAAAATTTTAAACCTCTGATTTCTTTAGCTTATATTATAGGAAAGTGAAACTTCGAGAAAATACAAGTATTGTAGTTGTAGTCACTCTCGAAGTCGTCACAGCGGATAAGAAGTCACAGTTCGTACTCGTAGGGAAAAAAAACTTGTCGGCCGACTGACAATATACATCTCACCGACTTCAAACTTCTGCATTGATATATAGTACACGAGGATCGAGCAAGAATACCGACACAGCTGACCCGACACAGCAACATAATATTTACCCGTGTCTTTCTTGCTCCCTCGACGAGACGACTCCGGCCACCCAACAACCCCCTTCTCTCTTTCACTCCCACTCCTCCTCTCTCAGACTCTTACCTCCCCTCTCTCTCCTCTCTTTCACCCCCCCCCCCGATTCTTTTGTTTCCCTTTCACTCTTTTCTCTTTTTTCCCTTTTCTTTCTTTTCCTTTCTTTCCTCTCCTCCCTCTTTTTCTTTTATTTCTTTCCTCTCCTCCCTCTTTTTCTTTTATCTCTTTCTTTCTTCTCTTTTCTTTTTCTTTTCTTTTTTTCCCTTTCCCTCTCTTCTTTCCCTCTCTTTTTTCCCCTCTCCTTTTTTCCCTCTCTTTTTTCCCCTCCCCCTTTTCTCTTTTTCCCGACGCCAGCGCAATTTTACCGACAAAATTCTGACAGGTGGGGGGGGGGTGTCGCACCCCCCCCCCCCCACACCCCCTCCCCTTTGGCGACGCCCCTGGCTACTGGGATCCCACTCTTTCGAAAGATGTAGTATATTGAGAAACTTGTACATCTACGACTTTATCTTTCCCTTTAATACATCCATGCATTTCATTTCCCTCAAAATGTCTAGCCTGCATAATCCCCAATATCACCATGCCCCCTTCTCATATTTCATGTCCCAGACATCGACATTCCATTCCTTCCCTGCACCCTCTTTCTCTCTCTCTCTCTCTCTCTCTCTCTCTATCACCATTGACCTATACTGCTCTAGTATCTCTTTGCTCTCACTGACCACTGGCTATAGTTGTTAGCCCGTCGGCCGATGAAGTTTCTCCACAATTCATGTAATAGTTGTTATTTACGGCAATGTAGAACCCCAACACTGATGCCAACATTTCAATTTTGAGGGAGACGATCGTGTTCCAATAAAATGAATTGATAATATTATTTGCTTCATGACTTTACTCAATAATTTCATGAAGAGGCAGCGTTTACCTTTTTGCAGCTAACATCACGTTCGGTAGAACTTGGCAGTAATCATCACCATTCATCAGTAGGTCACGTATATACTGTTGTTTTAAATTTCAATGTTAGCAGTGACCTATTGTTTAATTTATCCAAAGATAATCGTTTACTCTCTACTCTAGACCTTGCTATCAGACACTGTTGAGTGACTGACTGATTTCTTGCTTTTTTCGCTAATAACACGAATAAAATGACATGTAAAGTGTACATTATCATTTGTAGTCAACAGTAACCCGCTTCTTTCAATGTAATGGCCAAAACTAAACTAATTTAAAGGGCAAGTCAGCCCTGATATCTTGTTTTGTATGAAAGCTGAAGAATCAGAAAAGCAGATGAGTGAAAGTTTGAAAAAATCGGACACAAAATTAAAATAGTTATGCAATTGTGAAAGCTTAGAAAGCAAATAAATTGGCAACTCTGAGTGGTGTCACTGATGAGCAGCCCTGCATTTGTTTGTACACAACATTTCAATAATTCCCTTTTTTCTCAAATGTTTCGAGACGTACGGACTTTAACCAGTAGAATGACATGCATACAGTGGCGGATCCAAGGGGGGGGGGCGCCCTCCCCCCCTGTGAAAAAACGCGTAAAAACACGTTAATTTTACCATTTTTTGGAGATGGCCCCCCCCCCCCCCCCCACCACTGAGCGAATTTTCGGCCGGCGCGATTTTCAAATTTTCGGGAGCAAAACAAATAAAACAATTAGTGCTCACTACCCACCCCCCCCCCCCCCCCCCCACTGAACGCATTTTCTGCCGGCGCGATGGAGCAAAAAGAAAAGAATTGGGCCCCCACCTCTCAGAAATCCTGGATCCGCGCTTGAATGCATAAACGTATTGCTCTGATCATGTACCCTACATACGAAGCGCAGGTCTGAAGAAATTTGTGATTACAATTGAAATTAGTGAAATTATGTGTACAACCGATTTGAGAGCTGCTCATGAGTGACATCACTCAGAGTTGCCAATTTATTTTACTCTGTAAATGTTGAAAATTTCATACCATATAATGTAATTTCACTTTTTTTTTATTAGGTGTCCAATTTTCCTAAAATTATCACTGAATCGGATCTGCTTCTCCAATTGTTGTACTCTTACTCTTAGCAAAATAATTTTAGGGTGAACATTCCCTTTTTATGTCTTTATTCAGCACTCCTTCACCTGGCAGATTATTAACAATTTGTTAGGTTAGCAAAGTAAAGAATTAAATATGCGTACATTTGATTTATATGGTAAGAAATTTAATATGCCAGAAGGTATAGCAAAATTGCTTCTTCGACTGCTTTGCAAATGTTAGTACATTATCAAGCAAATCTGTTATAACAATGGGACAAACAAATATTATTTTCTTGGACAGCCATATCATCCCTCCTTTATTTATAAACCAACAGATTATTTGGTTATACTATGTATTGTAAATATTTTGAAATGTAGTCACTCGGCGGGATAATGTAGATTACATTTAGTTATTTATTGAAGAAAAGAATTGGTTTTGTAATACTACAAACACAATCTTACCTCTCCATCCCCCCCCCCCCCATGTCCCACACTCCCCAAAGACACGATACTGATTTCCAATGTTCAAAATCGGTCCGTAAATTCACTTGGGCACATTCGCTCAGATGGATGGCCTGAATTCTCTACCGAATGAAAGTATTATCTAGCTATTTCAGTATTTTCTATTAAAGGCCTTTCAACAATATATCATTTCTGAATACACATTCTAAGGCTCAAACCTCATATTTGCTCATTCCTACAATGATCCATATTTGCTCCATGTCAGTTATAATATAGGACGATAGGAAAACGCTACTCATTCAACAAAAAAGTTCACTTATTTCATCATGTTCCAGGTGTTAGGATAAGACCTACCTTGTGAACACAATACGTTGATGGGAAGTAATGGGTAAAATATTTGAATATCTGGGCCCGTTCTCTTTCCAGCTGACAATTTCTTTTTCATCATCATCTCCCTCCTTCCTGCTTTCATCTTCTTCTTCTTCTTCCGTCTTCATCTTCTTATCTTTTTTTCCCTTCTATTTCTCCTTCGTCTTCTTCTTCATCTTCTTCTTCTTCATTTTTCATCTTGATTCTCAATCTTCCTCTACCTCATCTCCTCTTTCTATTCTATCTTCCTAGTCTCCATTAACACCATCGCTCTCGCACTCTCCTTACCTATTAAAGAATGAATTATTATTTGTTCCATTAATATGTAATGTAAATATAAGTTTTAAACTTAAAGCAGGCATTATCTCAAGCCTCTTATTTGTGACACTTCAAAAGATTGTTATCTCTATCTCTATCAAATCATCTCTATTTGTTGCCGAAAATAATAAATCAAATCAATTACTATTTGGATACCTATGCGATTGCCTAAATGGTTAAAACAGACACCAGTATTGAAAGTAATCTGTTTAGAAACATAAAGGTTTGCGCTCAATCAACGCTCTGATCATGCTTACTTATTGTAAGCCGTTTTCTTTTCAACGTTTTTTCACTCTAACTTCTATAACAATTATGAACTTGTGTTTATTCTCAGAGTTGGATGATTTTGAGATAGGAAAGACAACCCTTTAAAGCCACTCTAATGTGTTTGGAGCCTCAACTTTGCAAAACAATTTATTGCTTAATTTCACTTAAATGTAGGTCTTTAAGCCTACATAATTATAAATAATACTTGTCAGGGAAATTGTAGGCAAAAGTTAGATTTTTTAAAGGTTTGCCTTCAACGTGATATATCATCACCCACCAATAGGTGGATGGGGGATGTTTCAAATTGGAGAGAATATTACCACTCCTTTCTGTATCCGTTATCAAGAAAAAATTGGAGTTACAAATTCTTGTATTAATAAAGTTCAAAGCCATTTTCATATCTTATTTCTAAACGCGTCGCCTCAAAATATTCTTGTGGCAAGAACCAGGGAGGCCTATCGTGCAGGACCAGGGTCTAAATACATCAATTTGCAAATCCCTTTGCAAAAGGACTGACTTTAATGCCACTTTGCTAAATTAAAATATGTATAGGTTCTTATCAATTGCAATTATTAACTTTAAACAAGCTTGAGAAGTTTGCCATTTTTTTAGTAGTTTATTTTTAGAATTGAATATGTTTCGTTCATTCCGACAAGCATTATGGGCACGAAAAGACAAATTACAGTGAGCCCATTGCGTCGCCCAAATCATGAGGTGATGTGTTCCCCCCCCCCCAAAAAAAAAAGAAGAAAGAAAAGATGTACTATTAAGGAGTTCTTAACCCCTAACCACCCCCTTCCTGTATTGTACCCCATACGGCCAGAATGGAGGGCGGTGTCCCATGTCCAAATGTGAACATTCTGATTGAAGTTTTTTTCCTTCAAACAGCCATAAACAAACAATATTTTAGATAAAGGGTTTTGAGTTTAGTCCTGAAAGTTGGGAAATGACAAGCCACACTGTCCTACTTGTAGCTACTTGCTCCCTCTACATAGAAAACAAAGCTTAATCGGTGACCATTGGTCCCCCATGATCCTCTTTTTCTTATGTTAATTAAGAGCTGAGTTGAGATAGCCAACCTGTCCAGTGACCTTGCAGTGTGGTCTTATCCCTCCTATAAACTAGTACAGATAATCTTTAAAACTCATTCGCTGTAAATGATTACTTCATCTGAAAATATCATTTTCATGAAGAGAAATACATGATAAATGGCAAGAACTTTCCCCCAACTCTCTAGATTACTAATTCCATGTAGATTCTTCATGCAACTTACAATTCATGCGTCCATTAATTGAATATAATACCATTTTTGTACCAATGATGTTGTGCTCAGCATTTTTCTTTCGACACGTATTATATTACTACACTTGCATTCTAGACTAAACAACTCGTACATATCTCTTGAATGCGAGAAACATTGTTTCCATGTTTGAGAAGGTGCTTGTGACAAATGACCCGAGGCATACTTATCGCAAGACATAACCACTCCATGGCAGCTCGAACGATTCCGTCTTCAAGAATATGAAATTGCTTTCATAATAATTAAAAAAGTGAATCGGTAACATTGTTGAAGGTTGATGAAAAACGGAATAATTTTTGTATAAAATGTTACTCTTTATATAATCTTCTACTGCATGTACTAACCCTTTAACATGCAAGAAATCCTGATATATTTATGGTTTTCTTTGAAGACATCACTGTGCAACACCCTCTAATACCAAATACTCCCAACCTCACAATGATAGCATAAACATTAAATTTCACTCAAAAATATCAAAGTCAATCTAAAAATATGTATCGGGCCTTGTGTAGGCCCTAAGCTGGATTTCTAGGGGAATCTTTGAGTGCATGGGGTGGTCCCCGGAGTTTGAGGGAGAATGCAACCCAGTTTTCGTCTCGAAATTTGTACTTTAACACAGTCAAATTCGCTATTTATTGCTCTCACTAATATTGTACAGTCTATTTCTATCTTTAATCTATATATAAAGCATATACATTAAATTCCACTCCAAAATATCAAAGTCATTCTAAAAATATGTCTCAGGTCTTGTGTATGCCTAGGCCCCAAGCTGGATTTCGTGGGGAATCTCTGAGTGCATGGAGTGGTCCCCAGGAGTTTGGGGGAGAATGCAACCCAGTTTTCGTCTCGAAATTTGTACTTTTACACGGTCAAATTCGCTATTTATTGCTCTCACTAACATTGTACAGTCTATTTCTATCTTTAATCTATATATAAAGCATATACATTAAATTTCACTCAAAAATATCAAAGTCATTCTAAAAACATGTCTCAGGTCTTGTGTAGGCCCTAAGATGGATTTCTAGGGGAATCTCTGAGTGCATGGAGTGGTCCCCGGGAGTTAGGGGAAGAATGCAACCCAGTTTTCGTCTCGAAATTTGTACTTTTACACAGTCAAATTCGCTTTTTATTGCTCTAACTAACATTGTACAGTCTATTTCTATCTGTAATCTATATAAAAAGCATATACATTAAATTTCACTCAAAAATATCAAAGTCATTCTAAAAGCATGTCTCAGGTCTTGTGTAGGCCCTAAGATGGATTTCTTGGGGAATCTCTGAGTGCACGGAGTGGTCCCCGGGAGTTAGGGGAAGAATGCAACCCGGTTTTCGTCTCGATATTTGTACTTTTACAAAGTCAAATTCGCTTTTTATTGCTCTAACTAACATTGTACAGTCTATTTCTATCTGTAATCTATATAAAAAGCATATACATTAAATTTCACTCAAAAATATCAAAGTCATTCTAAAAGCATGTCTCAGGTCTTGTGTAGGCCCAAAGATGGATTTCTTGGGGAATCTCTGAGTGCATGGAGTTGGTCCCCGGGAGTTAGGGGAAGAATGCAACCCAGTTTTCGTCTCGAAATTTGTACTTTTACAAAGTCAAATTCGCTTTTTATTGCTCTCACTAATATTGTACAGTCTATTTCTATCTGTAATCTATATATAAAGCATATACATTAAATTTCACTCAAAAATATCAAAGTCATTCTAAAAGCATGTCTCAGGTCTTGTGTAGGCCCAAAGATGGATTTCTTGGGGAATCTCTGAGTGCATGGAGTTGGTCCCCGGGAGTTAGGGGAAGAATGCAACCCAGTTTTCGTCTCGAAATTTGTACTTTAACACAGTCAAATTCGCTATTTATTGCTCTCACTAATATTGTACAGTCTATTTCTATCTGTAATCTATATATAAAGCATATACATTAAATTCCACTCCAAAATATCAAAGTCATTCTAAAAATATGTCTCAGGTCTTGTGTATGCCTAGGCCCCAAGCTGGATTTCGTGGGGAATCTCTGAGTGCATGGAGTGGTCCCCAGGAGTTTGGGGGAGAATGCAACCCAGTTTTCGTCTCGAAATTTGTACTTTTACACGGTCAAATTCGCTATTTATTGCTCTCACTAACATTGTACAGTCTATTTCTATCTTTAATCTATATATAAAGCATATACATTAAATTTCACTCAAAAATATCAAAGTCATTCTAAAAGCATGTCTCAGGTCTTGTGTAGGCCCAAAGATGGATTTCTTGGGGAATCTCTGAGTGCATGGAGTTGGTCCCCGGGAGTTAGGGGAAGAATGCAACCCAGTTTTCGTCTCGAAATTTGTACTTTTACAAAGTCAAATTCGCTTTTTATTGCTCTCACTAATATTGTACAGTCTATTTCTATCTGTAATCTATATATAAAGCATACACATTAAATTTCACTCAAAAATATCAAAGTCATTCTAAAAGCATGTCTCAGGTCTTGTGTAGGCCCAAAGATGGATTTCTTGGGGAATCTCTGAGTGCATGGAGTTGGTCCCCGGGAGTTAGGGGAAGAATGCAACCCAGTTTTCGTCTCGAAATTTGTACTTTAACACAGTCAAATTCGCTATTTATTGCTCTCACTAATATTGTACAGTCTATTTCTATCTGTAATCTATATATAAAGCATATACATTAAATTCCACTCCAAAATATCAAAGTCATTCTAAAAATATGTCTCAGGTCTTGTGTATGCCTAGGCCCCAAGCTGGATTTCGTGGGGAATCTCTGAGTGCATGGAGTGGTCCCCAGGAGTTTGGGGGAGAATGCAACCCAGTTTTCGTCTCGAAATTTGTACTTTTACACGGTCAAATTCGCTATTTATTGCTCTCACTAACATTGTACAGTCTATTTCTATCTTTAATCTATATATAAAGCATATACATTAAATTTCACTCAAAAATATCAAAGTCATTCTAAAAACATGTCTCAGGACTTGTGTAGGCCCTAAGATGGATTTCTAGGGGAATCTCTGAGTGCATGGAGTGGTCCCCGGGAGTTAGGGGAAGAATGCAACCCGGTTTTCGTCTCGATATTTGTACTTTTACAAAGTCAAATTCGCTTTTTATTGCTCTAACTAACATTGTACAGTCTATTTCTATCTGTAATCTATATAAAAAGCATATACATTAAATTTCACTCAAAAATATCAAAGTCATTCTAAAAGCATGTCTCAGGTCTTGTGTAGGCCCAAAGATGGATTATTGGGGAATCTCTGAGTGCATTGAGTGGTCCCCCGGAGTTAGGGAGAGAATGCAACCCAGTTTTCGTCTCGAAATTTGTACTTTTACAAAGTCAAATTCGCTTTTTATTGCTCTCACTAATATTGTACAGTCTATTTCTATCTGTAATCTATATATAAAGCATATACATTAAATTTCACTCAAAAATATCAAAGTCATTCTAAAAGCATGTCTCAGGTCTTGTGTAGGCCCAAAGATGGATTTCTTGGGGAATCTCTGAGTGCATGGAGTTGGTCCCCGGGAGTTAGGGGAAGAATGCAACCCAGTTTTCGTCTCGAAATTTGTACTTTTACAAAGTCAAATTCTCTATTTAATGCTCTCACTAATATTGTACAGTCTATTTCTCTCTGTAATCTATATATAAAGCATATACATTAAATTTCACTCAAAAATATCAAAGTCATTCTAAAAGCATGTCTCAGGTCTTGTGTAGGCCCAAAGATGGATTTCTTGGGGAATCTCTGAGTGCATTGAGTGGTCCCCCGGAGTTAGGGAAAGAATGCAACCCAGTTTTCGTCTCGAAATTTGTACTTTTACAAAGTCAAAATCGCTTTTTATTGCTCTAACTAACATTGTACAGTCTATTTCTATCTGTAATCTATATATAAAGCATATACATTAAATTTCACTCAAAAATATCAAAGTCATTCTAAAAGCAAGTCTCAGGTCTTGTGTAGGCCCAAAGATGGATTATTGGGGAATCTCTGAGTGCATGGAGTGGTCCCCCGGAGTTAGGGGGAGAATGCAACCAAGTTTTCGTCTCGAAATTTGTACTTTTACAAAGTCAAATTCGCTTTTTATTGCTCTCACTAATATTGTACAGTCTATTTCTATCTGTAATCTATATATAAAGCATATACATTAAATTTCACTCAAAAATATCAAAGTCATTCTAAAAGCATGTCTCAGGTCTTGTGTAGGCCCTAAGATGGATTTCTTGGGGAATCTCTGAGTGCATGGAGTGGTCCCCGGGAGTTAGGGGAAGAATGCAACCCAGTTCTCGTCTCGAAATTTGTACTTTTACAAAGTCAAATTATCTATTTAATGCTCTCAATAATATTGTACAGTCTATTCCTATCTATAATCTATATTTAAGGCATATACATTAAATTTCACTCAAAAATATCAAAGTCATTCTAAAAGCATGTCTCAGGTCTTGTGTATAGACCCTAAGATGGATTTCTTGGGGAATCTCTGAGTGCATGGAGTTGGCCCCCGGAGTTAGGGGGAGCATGCAACCCAATTTTTGTCTCGAAATTTGTACTTTTACAAAGTCAAATTCTCTATTTAATGCTCTCACTAATATTGTACAGTCTATTTCTATCTATAATCTATATTTAAAGCATATACATTAAATTTCACTCAAAAATATCAAAGTCATTCTATAATGTTTCAGAGTCTTGTGTAGGCCCGATGCTGTATCTCTTTAGGATCCCGTGAGCGGTCCCCAGGAGTTTGGGGGAGAACGCAACGCATGTTTGGTATCGACCCTGCTGGTAACATTAATATTATAATTAAATGTTATTCATTACAAATTTATTTCCCATGATATGATGAAAGTTGTTATTTACATCATTCGGACATCAATTGAAAAGCCACTTTGGGAATACTTCAACAAATGCCGTATCAAAAAGTTTACCATCGCCATGAAAATGAGTTTGTGTTGCAAACCTTTCTTGAAAGAGAGTCTTTTGATGCCTATATAACAAACTACTGTTAATTGATAAGCCCAAATCCTATCGTGCTGAAATTTAATGATCTGAATCCTAATAAGTATTAAAACATTACTGTTACATTTTTATAAAATTAAACATTGTTTTTATATTTTTTTTAATTGATTCATTTTATATTTTCTACGCCCTCTATCATTAATTTACTCTTCTAACTATGTATTATTTTGTCAAAGGACCACATATTTTGTTTTAATTTAGTTTTTAAAGTCAACTTGTCTTATATCATGAAGTAGGTCCATGCTTATAATGCTCCATCATAATATATTCAATTTATTAGTAGGTCTATAGGTAACTCCAGCGTGACAGAATGGAGACCCAATCCTCACATTTTTATGGATTTACTCTTTATTTTAAAAGATATTGATGTAGGCCTTCAGTTTATTTTACGGAAAGTTTTCCCCTAAAGTGCAGAAACTAAAATTATATGTTTTGAAAACCTATGATATAATGTATTGAGGCAGGGCTCCCCGCATGGAGTGTATTGTGATACTTTTGATTTCACTCTCCTCAAAAGCTCATCTTTGAATTTTCTTTTGTAACTATGCGGGTATTATTTATTATTTGTCAGTGCTTTCTTGGGCCCTATATAATTATAAACAAGCGCGTAGCTAGATTTTTATTTTAGGGGGGGGGGGCGAATCACTTACAGAATGCGTGAAGCGCCCTCCCGCGCGAAGCGCTGCAGCTTTGAAGTTTCATTAAATTATTAGATAAACTGAAGACGATTCGTTGTACCGATCTCTACTTTTAATCCTTTTCTGAATGTTCAAAAATAATGTTTGATTCATTATTATGCAGTGGCGTAATGAGCAAAAACTTTTTTTTTGGGGGGGGGGGGGCAGAACAAAAATTTGCATCACCATCGGACTCTTACATGTTACATGCCTGCAGGCCCCGCGGAACGTTTTTCAAAGTTGGAGGGGGAGGGGCTTAAGTATTTACAACCAGGTAGAGTGGAGCGTACCCTCCCATGCCATAAGTATTGCAACATGATGAAATTCGTTAAATTTGTGGTTAAATTTGTGTAGATGGGAACATTGATAACGCCAAATATCGAGATATTCTGGACGCCCACTTGTTTCCATCCATTGCTAACATCTTTGGCAACGCGCAACACCCGTTCGTCTTCCAGGATGACAACGCACCGGCACACAGGGCAGCCAGGATGGACCAATGGTATGACGAAACTGGCGTCAACAGGGTGCAGTGGCCGGCGCAATCACCAGATGCTAACCCGATAGAGAATCTGTGGGATGACATCAAGAGAGCCAACACCAAAGACCGACCAACCACGAGGGAAGGTTTGGTCCGCTCTATCTTCAGGGCCTGGGGCAGCATCACCCAAGAAAGATTGCAAGGACTCTACGCGACGATGCCAAGAAGGATGCGCGCCATCATTAGAAGGCGAGGATATCCAACAAAATACTAGAGACTCGTGAATCTTACATGAAAAATGACTATTGATATATCAATAAAATGTGCCTGATAGTATGATAACAAATAATGCACTACATATTCATTAAAACTCATTTTCATGTAATTATTTGTCTCCTGTGTAATGTGTGTGTCTATGTTGCAATACTTTTGGCACGGGAGGGTACATTGGCGTGGGGTCCAGGGCCCCTAATAGGGTTCAGGGGACAGAGCCCCCGGAAGCTAGGGGATTTAGGCACGTAATAACGGTCATGCTCTTTCCGTCTATGCTCTTTCTTATCTAGCTCTGCATGTTCTTTACATGAAGTTGTGCAGATATATAATTATGTACAGAGCTGTGGAAGATTTAATCTATATTGTGTACGGTCAAAAAGAACAGGCGCAATCCTAGTGCAACTGTGTTTTGTGCACCTCAGGCGATTGCACTATATTTCAGTTAGAATTTAGTGTCATAATATGTTGCATACATATTATTATATATTTATTCTATCTCTGGTTTTCCAACAAAAATGGAATTCTTTGATGACATTTCATTCAACAATGTATAGAATTAAAGACTAAATTTATTATTGAGTCATCATTCGTTTACTTTCTAAATGGATGTCAAATTCAGACACTTGACGTAATCAAGGGGTATAATCACTCGGGATGCAAGGGCGTTGACTCGGGCCCCAGGAAAGCACTATGTCATTTGTCACGACATCTATTTACATTCCCGACTCTAACCACATGTGTGAAGTCCGTGGTAATCGATTTCCATTTGGTATTTAGAAGCGTAAAGAACAAATTTTGGAAGCGTAAAGATCGAGACCTATATACCGTATTTCTCTTTTTTCTAAAGAGTGCATGTGTAACTTTGAAAGCTCGACAGTAGCCTACCCATTCAAAACAACAACAAAATGCCTCATAATTATAAAGTCTTCGAGTATATATAGGGGGTGGGGTGGTTCGTCATGGTTCGCGGTTCGTAGGATTGAAATATGAGGGATACAATTATGACAGGGGGTAAGATGGTACCATGTTCATTTTCTCTCTCTTTCATGTCTTTCTTTTCATTGTTGTTAATTGTTATACCGTTCAACTGGACGGGGAGGCCACACATGCTCTTAATTACCTACACCGCTGGTGCCAGGAGAGAATAGTGTTATAATGGATGATTCTCTACTTTGTTTTGCAAAAACATATACAACAGGGTAAACTACCTTGGTATCTATAAAGGTACATAATTATAAACGACACTGGACAGATGTTTCAACAACGGCGATACAGAATTAAAACGATTTTATTACAAATTCCATCACTTTCTATAATTTCCTTGTTCATGTTTCTTTAACACTCATTTTTGGTGTGGGAACAATGTAGTAAATGGAAACCAGTTGAATTCCAATTTCCATGCCGGTGTTGAATCAGCATTTTTGATGTGTCCTCTATAAGACTCGGGCTAAGACTCCGAGTTGATGTTTGGTTGTGCAATGTTTGCAACATCAGGGGCCTTCTGTCAATTGACAATTGAACAACGATCTCCAGTAAACCATGATACTGATAATACTTATAGAATGAATATACATTGTAAGCATCTTCTCCATTTTATATATTAGCCCCATATCAAGCGATGCGATTATAGCCTTGCAATGAGAATACACGCTCATACCAACACATCCCTGCTCATACCATAGTAGGTCCATGCTTATACATTAGTGTACGGTGTACCTACTTAATGTACTACTATGATACATAATATGCCATGTCCATTGGAGGTCAATGAATTGACCCCTAGCTGCCATATTCCTAAAGTGTGGACCTATATCCCGGGAATGTGGCAAGGGGTCAATCCCTTGACCCCCGATGGACCTGGCATGTGTCTATTTTAATGTGCACTGCTTGGGAATGAATGCCCACACACTCTGCAAATCAATATATTCATTGAACAACTAAAATACTGAAGTAATTGTTTCTCTGTTTATATTTTGTTCTGTGTTATAATCAGGGACTTGTAATCATAAAATACAAAATAGAGCATGAGTGGCCCTTGTTCAGAGTATGATTATGCAAATTTAAATTTGGTTTCGAAGTAAAATTAATAAGTACATTCAGAGACATTTCTACCAAATCATTATATCCTTCAATTTGTACTTGCAATTCTGCATGTATTTCAGCGAAAGCAATGTTTATGTAAGAATTATGAAATATTTTTCTCAAGATAAATCACGTATTAAATAGATAATCAACATAACTATTTGTAATAGGTCAGTTTGATTCATATCCGTTAATTCGGCTGACAGACACGGGTTGAGTTACTAAACTAAATTACATCTTTTATTTTATAATACTCTGCATGTTTGGTAATCATGACTGTATTTCCCTTTTGTTGGTAGAAATCTATGTTATTCCCATTAGTCTAGAATTCATCAGAAGGAAAAAAAAAGTATGATATTGATAACATTGTTTGTGATAGTATTTATATTTTGCATGATCTAAAACGACAGTTTGTGCATACGGTAGCTGCTCAGGTACTATTATAATAGACGCTTGTTCCAAACATAATACATGTACATGTATATCTGTTAAAAGTTTCAGATCAGAGACTGTGCCTGCAGACTAGTTATTTCAAGGCGTTTTTCATTCCCTTGCTCATGTTACCGGAAAGACTGTGCTTCAAACCTGTTCAAACGTTTCGCGGGGTTTTTGTCGGACTTGGCGCGCCGTATCTTCCCATCATTGTGCTGTAATTTAGCCCCAAATATTGCCAAAAGGAAATAATTATGTGGAATATGACTACCGATTTCAATGACTGGCTTATCAGTCCTTTATGTTGGATGCATGTTTGGTGCTACAGTATTCCTGGTATCCATTCCTGAAATGATATTAAATGGTGGAGTGATGCTGAGAAACATGAGATGAATCACGTGTACAGCATCACTCGAGCTCGAGTGCCATCAGTTGTGCAGGTAAAAAAATTCTTCCTTCAAGGTTCAAGGTTCAAGGTTCATTTTATTTCTTTCTTTCACAACATTTTTACATATAATAATAGAACAAAAAACAGCATAAGAAAAAACAATTTAAGTGCAATTTTAAGTCGATATATAATCCAAATGAAAGAAAGTGGAGACCTTAGAAAAGCTGGGCTTGTAAGAGCAAGGTCCCCATATAACATAATCCATTAATGTTTCACTTTTAAAAATGTTTCAAAGTTATCAAAAAACTACACATGATTAAATATGGGGGAAATATTTACAAAAAGGGATAGCTTGAAATGTGAAAAGGAGAGGATGAAAATATATACAAAGGGATCAAGAGGAAAAAAGCAAACTGGAACGAGAAAAACAACAAAACAGAGAAAAAAACAGAGAAAGAAGAAAGTTATATGTATATAGGGGAAAATGGTATTAGGTGTAAAGAAAAAGAAAAAAATAGAAGAGAGGAGGGGGGGGGGGTGAGAGAATGTGAAATGCTGACATTTATATTGAATAATCAAACATAACAAAAACAAAAAGATAATGCACGTTATCAATAACAATTGATAAATTATTTCCTAATATCATTTCTGGTGATATAATTTTTACGTTAATTGTCGACATAGTTACTCAATAAATGTAATTTCAATTTGCGTTTAAAACCAAAGACACTGACAGATCTAGTTACATTGATAGGGAGTGAGTTCCAAAACTTGGGACCAGTACAAGCCAGCGTCTTCAGAGCAAAAGCAGTTCTTACACGTGGAATATGAAGTGCAGTTGCCTGCCTTGTATTATAGCTATGAATTTGATTGTTCTTTCGAAATATTTGTATTAACACATTTGGGAGAGTACCATTTTCAAAACCATACATAATTGCGCCTAACTGTATAAAGTAAATGTCTTCAACCTTCAATAGCTTATTACTGTAGAACAAAACATTAGTATGAGCACGATAGCTCGCATTAAAAACAACTCTAACCACCCTCTTTTGGGCAACACAAATCTTATCTAATTGTGTTTTCAATGACTTCCCCCATGCCAGCACTCCATAATTGAGATAAGGCAAAATTAAAGTAGAATACAAAATAAGCAAAATTTCTTGTGGGACAAAAGAACTTAATTTATAAATTACACCAGTATTTCTAGACACGACTTTACAAATATTAGTACAATGAGATGCCCAAGACAGCTTCTCATCAATGTGTAGCCCAAGAAACTTGGTGGAAGTTACTCTCACAACATTAACATCATCAAAAAATACATTTCCAGGTACATCCTTTAGGGAGTTACTAAAAAACATATAGTTTGTCTTTTGAAGATTCAAGGACAACTTATTTGCATGAATCCACAAAATAACTTTTTTTAATTCAATATTAACTGTATCTAATAAAACTTCAGGGTTTTTATGAGAAAAAAATACACTTGAATCATCTGCAAAAAATATGAAAGATAGTACATCAGATGAAAGATAAAAATCATTAATATATAATATAAAAAGAAGGGGGCCAAGACACAGAATATATTGCGATAGTCTCGAGCAAAGTATTTATCGCCAAGGCTGTTTTGTATTTATATACGCCCCTGGCTCAACCAGACTATGAAACAATATGTATATGTGTATGTAATTAAATATGTCTCTTTCACCAGATCACTGTACTCATAATAATACCATTCGTGTTATTATCTCTTTGAAGTGACGTTGTTGCGTTATGTTACTCTAACTGTAATAGTCGATTTTGAGTGGTTGCCAACTGGCCGTCTAGCCAATTATATTTTGCAATATAATCAGATTATCCTTTGTTGAGCCTTTTTCATGGCAATCACTGCAAAAATTAATTTACCCAGGCATGGTCTGCAATAATGGAATTACAAACATGTTTATGCTGTGAATTGTGGCACACACAAGGGTTACATTTTCACTCATTCGTATACATTGCAGTTGAAAGGGCGATAATCGACTATTATCATAAGTCAAAACTCTAATTTAGTATTCCCGAAAAAAAAGAAAAAAAATGGCACTTGTTCAGAAACCTATCCGAAATTTGACCCGTAACTCCGGCCTGGAGATACCCTACTAAAACATACCCAAAATGAAGTAAATATTTATTATGTCTAAATAAAGATTATGTTTATTACCTGTTTCGTGTCAATTTTCTTGTTATTTTTGGAGTATTTTTCGGAAAAACGTTGATATTACTATACACTTTTTCACAGGTTTCACGGAAAACCGCTGCACAATACAAGTAAATACCGATGGTGGGTTGCGGGCGGGCGCGCGCCTGTTTGAAGTTATCTACCGTAATGGGGGGGGGGGGGGGGGGGGCTCACATATGAAGGCATACGGGGGTGTCACTCTAATGGGTCACTTTTTCAACAAAAATCATAAACATGTAGGTCCAGTTTTTTTTAATTTCCAACATTTTCTGGTGTTTGCCTGGCAAACACACGGAAATTGTGAAAAATGGTCTTTACTTCGAAAAAAATGATCCTTTAAAATGGGTAGGGGCGCGTAAACCACTGACCTCTTGACGTCAATGGTGTGTTTACTCGTATATTATAATGGCGCCCATAACCATAAACTGGTGTATTTCACTTTGTAATATATTTATTTCAAAAATGATTGTTGAATATTTGAATTAGGCTAATCTGAATCACTTGAAAACAGCCACAAATGAATCGGACATTTTGATTGACTGCAGTATGTGTTGCCTAGTAACCAGACATAAACAGAGGAAGGAATTTAGGTCTATTCATTCATGACTTGCGAAGCTTCCTCCTCTGAGTTAGTAGGCCCGTTCACACATAAGAATTAGTGTGATTTGGACCGGGGATTTGGATCGTGATGCAAAGTTTATTTTTTGTGACCGTTCACATAGTCAATATTTAGTGCGAATTGGATCGCGATAGAAAGATAACCTTGACGTTATATCCTGACTGATGGATCCTGTCAACTTGTCAAGTACCGACGTAGAAGTTGAAGTAGATTTTCGTGGGGGCGACCCATTCACACACAGGGAGAATTCTCGCTCGACGGTAAGAACGTTCGAACTGCGCATGCGTGAATCTCAACGATGAATACGCGCTTGTAATCCTGGGATGAAATAAATCGACTTTTGATTCTCAATACCAATCGCACACACAGCGCCCGGCAAACCATCGCGATTATTCTGAAAAATCCCAAGAATTACTGCGAATTGGATCGCGATGCGAATCTCGAAGTCTAGTGAAATTAATCTGTCCACACACGCCCCCCCCCCCCCCAAAAAAAAAAAAAAAAAATTATGGGCCGAGTGAATAACCTCAAGTGAGTGATTTCCCCTTTTATATTGTTGAATGTATTTCAATCGCAAACTGTACCTTTATTCCAGAATTTTGAGAAATAAATAGCAAATTTGATTTGACACTTTAATAGAATAACTGGTATCACGAAAATGCCAAAAATTGTTGCCTAAATAGGAGATGGGAGAACCTGGGTTTTATTTGGAGTGATTTATTTGTTTCTTCAATTGTTTTTTGTTTTTTGAAAGTAACGGTATAAGGAAATTTCATCGACGTAACTTGTTGTTCTTTGATGGATTTTTTGGCACCATAATTTAAAGGTAAAGACCAGTTATGGTCATGCGATTGCATTGTGAAAGAAACGTTGTGGAATCGATCAGAAAAGGTTGATCATCTAGCATCTAGCATCTGCAAGGTTCTGGAATCATCAAAATGATAAGAAATTTGGCCCATTCTTCGTAAAGTTACAAGCACTATAGACAGAAAGATGTTTATGGGACTACCCTATATCTCTCACAGACCATGAGAGAAACAAATTTACCAAATATATGAATTAGTAGGCGGTTTCCCGGCAATTTTTTTTTCATCATGTATTAGTCAAAACATATTCTTTCACATGATTGGTAATAAGAGCTTCCATTTCATTTTTTGAAATTGGGGCGTTTCCAATACTGGTCTTTACCTTTAATAAGACCATTCCTACTTATCAGTATATGGGATGGGAAAAGGAAGAATCATGTCTTTATTTGTCTCGAATACCGGATTTATTTTCCATTTTTTCCATTCTATTTTTTAGTGAATATTTAACGAAATTGTATCAGTGCGATCGTTCTTCTTTCTTGGAATTTCTAGCACATTATTGGAAGGTTCATTTCAATTGTGGTAAACAAACTTATTGCTTTGTATTCATTTCAGTGTCAGTTTAGTAGATGTATTTATGTTCTTTCCTTAGTTGTTATATAATAATGTTATTTCATCATCGGGCCGAGAAGGCAGGTATTGTATATTCTATTCTATATAATGATTATATTTAGATCTCCAAAATCAACATACACAATCAATAAACAATTATACCGGTGTAATTTGTTTTGGAATGACAGAAAATTTACTGGAAAATAACCGGGGGATAAGAAATGAGATGCCTCAGTCAGTTCAAATGTACAACCACACGCATTGCATAATCCCGTTTTACACATACACATTAGCGACGTACTTCAGCAAACAATACTCGACAAAATACGCAAATTCACACCAAATGCTCGTTAAATATTATATCCAAGAACAAGAAAGTCCACTCTCCGAATCAGCCTATTACTCTCTCCTTACAGTAGGCCATCATCCGTGATCGCAGTTCGCAACGAGTTGGGGTCCTATAGTATATAGCACTGTATTTTAGTTCATCACCTTGTAGAATCAGCCCAAGCGAGGTCAGATAAGGACACCTGATATCCCAGGGAGTCTGAAATTGAGCACCGGTGATTTATCTCTGATAAAGCAAACTATTAGTTATTACCTTGATTAGCACAGCCCAGGGCGAGTGAACGCTATTAAGTGACAGTAAATGTCTTCGCAGCATTTCTAGCGATCTATATCCATATTGTTCTATTAACTTTTGTTTTCTTTACTAAATGGAAAGTCCACTTCGATATTAAGTTGATTTAATAAAATTTGAAATAACATATTTAGTGAAAGGTTGGTGGGAATCCGATAACGGACAAGAAATTTATTTTCAAATTTGAAATCGATCAAACGGAAATTGGCAAATATGTGACGTCACTCGCGAGGAGCTCTCCTGTTTGTTTTGTACTAAACATTACATAAATTACATTTTTCTCAGAAGAAAATATTGAATTAATCCTGTGCCCTAGATGTGCTGTCTTTCCTTTTTCCTCATATATTTTCCTTATTATATTTCTTTGTTCTCCCCTAATTTCACTTTTTGTGTGATCATTAATGGATTTCTTTCTTTTTACTGCCTTCATCTTCTATTTCTTATATATTTGCTTTTCTGTTTCTTTCTGTTCTGATATATTTTCAATGTTTTTCTCTCATTTCTCTATATCTCTCTTTCCACAATTTTATTATTTCTTTGTTTCGTCCGTTCTTTCTCTTTAGGCCTATGTCTTTTCTGATGTATTTCTGAGTTTATCCTTCTTTCATCTACTTTCTTTCCTAATATATTTATTTGTTTCTCCCTTCTTTCTCTTTCCATTTTTTTCTGTTTTATTGCCTTGTCATTTGATTCATCTTCTTTTTCTATATTTCCTTATGCATTTATTAAATTTTCTTTTCTTTTGAGCTTCTCGTTTATTATTTCCGGTTTGTAAATAATGAGCATGCGATATACGCTGTTGTTCTGTTCATAAAGTCTTCGATAACACTTATTGTTTTCTCAAAACTTTAATGATCAATTTCCTCATAATGACAATCAAACCACAATAATCTTTACAAACTGTGGTTTATGTTTTTTTCAATTTTCTTAAACTTTGGTCAGTGTAACGAAATTATTCCAACTTTATGGTATTAGTGTATGGCTGAAAATACGTTATAAAATTTGAAATGAATGCATTCGTATAATTACTGTAAGGTGGTTGGCTTGTTTTATTCTGTACAACGCAAGTGAATGACAATGTTTGGTAAGGTTGGTTGTACTCATTTTCTTTAGGTCATAGTAATCGA
This sequence comes from Strongylocentrotus droebachiensis, assembly GCA_035222895.1. Taxonomy (NCBI): domain Eukaryota; kingdom Metazoa; phylum Echinodermata; class Echinoidea; order Camarodonta; family Strongylocentrotidae; genus Strongylocentrotus; species Strongylocentrotus droebachiensis. The sequence goes on along the minus strand of JAVYIG010004215.1, from coordinate 143,432 downwards.
CGTCTTGACATGAGACTATTTTCCCCATGCAGAAAACTGACTTAACGTTGGTCGATTCCTTGCGTTCGAAGTTTGTTTCAGCTTAAATTTTTCATTTTAATCATATTTCAAGCAAGATTAGCAAAATTCTTTACAAAAGTCATAAAAACAATAATAATTTGGTAATATTTACCTCTCAGCTAGCGCGTGACCTTGTCTGTCCATTAGGCAAAAAAAAAAAAAAAAAATCATTTGGTTGTCCTCGACCGCCCGCTCGTCATTTTCGGGCCGCTCGTATTATTTGCAAGGATCAAAATCCGTCCCGTTGCCAGTTTGATCTTTTCAGTTCGCAATTCTGTATTTATTAAACTTGCCATTTTTATTTTAATACCATGTCAAAATGCCGTTCATTCAAATCGGGTTCTGAGCATTTTTAAACTCATTCTGAAGCCCATCTGTACTAGTTTACAGGAGGAATTAGACCACCCTGCAAGGTCACTGGACAGGTGGTTATCTCATCAAATCAGTTCTCAGTTAACATAAGATAAAGAGGATCATGGGGGACTAATGGTCACCGATTAGGCATTGTTTGCTATATAGAGGGCGCAAGTAGCTATAAGTAGTACAGTGGGATTTAAAAGGTGCTGTATTTCAAAGCCAAAAATACTTTCTGTGTTGGTCTTGACATTCATTGTACATTAAAATAATCTTTACCATTATAAGTGTTTCATTGACATCGTTTGTTTAAATGCTTGACATCCCAAGGAATTTTTGTTTTTTGTATGGATTTTTTTTTATTTATTTAAACAAAATTTTAAAAAATATGGGAAAAAAAAAAATCAAAAAAAGACCCCCCAAAATGAAATTAAAACAAACAAAAAAATCCGCCCGCCCGCCCCTTCTCCAGTAAAGCAATCGAGGACAACCAAATGTTAGGAGGAATTCGCGGTTTCGAGGCATTATACAGTTGTTTGCCCGGACCAAGGAGGATAGTAGTCTGCAGGCACAGACCCTAATTTGACACTTTATCAACAAATCATTGTGCCTTGAGAGAAGTCTAGCCCAGCTACCTACTGCAGGCACAGACCCTAATTTGACACTTTATCAACAAATCATTGTGCCTTGAGAGAAGTCTAGCCCAGCTACCTACTGGTTGTGATGGTAGTCTTATAGTGCAGACTCACTTTTACGACTGACCAGGGTTTGTGCTTGCAGACTAGGAGGATAGCTGGTATCTCTTTGCCCAGACCCTTAAAAGAAACATCACATAGATGCATGCACTGCAATATTTATAAACAAATTATGGAAGCAAGCTTAATTAATATCTTTTATTAGTACTTAGTACATTTAATATTGATGATTTCGAGTTTTTGGTTTAACTATTCTTTAGAAAGAGAGAAAGTAAAATCAATAGATAGTGCAACGGTATGAAAACATAATCCAGTCAGTGGTCGGGTCTTCTGACTGCTGCCTTCCACCGAGTCAAAATTAAGATAGTTTTTCGTCGTGTTGCATTGAATTATGACCGTAAAAAAACTGTCAGACTAATAAGGCACACGACCGTCGTCATAGGCCCATGTAGTATACGAACAGTCGAACATTAATCTTAAAATTATCTTCAATCTGTAAAATTTGCCATAAGATAAGAATAAGTCAGTTTGTCCGCGACAAAATGTAGACTGTTTCAAGAACATTTCGCTGGAATTGAAGACCTTGGCAAGATCATGCCGGCCTGTTCATAAGTGTATATGTTCTTGACATTCTTTATTCAGCTCATCACATGTTTTTTTTTTTTTTTTTTTGTTCTCCAGGTTGTAACCTATTCACAAGGAAAATTAGTTTAGATCAACTGTGACATGCACATGTCCCAGTTTAATTCTTCGATGTGAGCATACCTTATTCTTTTTACATCCAAAATTGGAATGTGACCAAACTGTTGTGCACATGACGACTCTGATAAAGGCCAGACCCAGGTTGACCTAGTTATTGTTCAGTACGATATATTTGCAGGTGGCAGCTGGTACTGAGGTCATAAATGTCTCAGCCCAAAGTTTTGACTGGAGTAGCCGAAGGTTGATAATGTTAGGCGTAGCCAATAAGGTAGCCGAATGCAACAGTGAATTTTCAATATTATATTGTAGTATGATCCAAGTGGGTTAGCCACAGCAACAAATTGACAACCAGTGGTGGCCTGATGGTAGTGTCCGTGCCCAATAAGCAGTACATGTAGATTCATATCCTAGCTGGTTAATTTGTGTGTGACTTGTTAAATTTACAGATCGAGTTGTCGAAAGCTCAAAACGAATCTACCTGTTCATGCTGATCGCGGTAAATGTTTATGGCATCGGATACATTTTGGTGGTTCAGGCGTATGTGTTGCCATCGATATCAGTAGCTCTGGAATATTGTAAGCAGTAGGATGGGCCGCCCTTCAACAATCATGCTAATTACAAAGTAGTGTCATCTCAGCTAGTTTCAATGAAGCTTTGATTTTCTTCAAACTCGTGTAACAAAAACTGTGGGTGAAGTTTTAACTGCTGGGAGCCCAACATTTTCCAGAAATGTAATGGCAAAATTTTCCTTAAATTGTTTAATGATGCGAAAGAGAAAGTCTTTCAACACACACACCTGCAATTATTTTAACAACGAATGTGTTTGAAGACGAACATTGATGGCAGAAAACCCACATTTTGTATACGTTTATTGATATTCGTCTTCAGAAACATTTGGTTTTTATATCATTGCAGAAGCGTGTGTTAAAGCCCAAGTCCACTCCATAAATAACTTACTTTCAATAGAACCAGAGAAATCAGACAAACCAATAAAAAAAAGTTTGAGCAAAATCGGATAACTAATAAGAAAGTTATGAATTTTTAATCACATGAAAAACTTTGAAAATCACTACACAAATTGGCAACTCACTCATGAGTCTATGACGTATGGTCCTCACTATCCACTAATTATTTTCTTTATATTGATAATATAAATTTCCTATTTTCACCCTAAAAATCTTATTTCTTCACACCAGTATCCAAGTTAGATTTTTAGTAATATGTTTTTGTGTGGATGCACAAATAAAGAGTAATTTTTGTCTAGTTAAATCATGAAAAATTGAATTTTGATAAACTATTTATATAAAAATCAATAATTATGAATATACAATATTCAGAAAATAGTATCAATTTTTCAAAATTCATAAAAGTTTTTGGGAAATGTCATGCACGCAATATGATACAAATCATATAACCTGGGCAAAGGCATGGGAAATCTAGTTTTGGGGGATAAAAAGGGAAATTAATGGGATTAAACTATGTAAAGCAATTGATAAGTTGTGAGGACATGACGTCACAAACTGATAACCATCTTGGCAATTTGTGTTGTGAATCCCATTGTTTCATAGTTTTACATACTTTTTCAAAAATTCATAACTTTCTTATTAGTTATTCGATTTTGCTCAAACTTTTTTTGATTGGTTTATCTGATTTTTCTGCTTTTATTAAAAGTAAATTATTTTTCGAGTGGACTTGTCCTTTAAATGACATCCTCTTTCATAACATTAAACATTTTGGTTAAATTTTGCCATCAAATTTTGGGGACGCTTTTAAAGGTAGATTGATAACTAACCCTCCACGAAACATAAATATGTTCAATTCAAAGAAAAAAAAAAGATTATTTTCATTCATCATTTGAAAACTACTGGTCCGTTTATTATCATGCCTAAGAGCTCCTACGCATAGAATTTTATCGACATTGGGGAGGGTGCGCAAATTAGGGCTATTATTTTTTAACTCGTGCAAGCACTACCTTGTTTTTCTCGAGAAGGTGAATCACTGATTATTAACTCAGTCCAGTCTCTCCAGCAATCAGAGACGTAAAGGCAAATTAAATTGGCTAGAAACTAGAAACGACATACCGCGGAAAATCAGGCACAGATTTATCGAATTATGGTGTTCAATAAATATTGATGATCATTCGACAAGAGAGGTTGAACTTCAACCACAATAAAGTTCATCCTCCCGATTTAACAAAATCATGGAGGCCGACACCACCTCCAGAATTTCCCAAACTATCCAATAACTTTAAAAGTAGTAGCCCTCTCAGACATGTGCATACCCTCTTTTTAATTTAGAGCGCGTGGACCAGTAATTTTGAAATGAGAAGTAAATAGAGTGTACAATGATTGTCGATCCGGATTACTAATCAGACTTTAAGAAAAATAGAATAAATATATTCACTGCTCTTCTCCAATTTAATGATCCGTTGAAAAAGGTTATCATGCCGAAGTGCCAGGGTAAAAAATACACGGGGGCGACGAGCGATTCGCTCCTCAACTCGACAGAATTGCTACCGTAAACCAAATAAAGGGAGCGAAAAAAAAGGGAAATATTCAAAAATCGCTCTTGTGGGTTCCTCAATTTTTCCACATATTCGCGCTCAAAGAACAAATTTCATCGATTCCCCAAAACTAATAAACATTTGAAAACATTTACAAACAATCATGACATCAACATATTTGACGACCACTATCTTGATATAATGCTGCGAGGTGGATCATAATTGTAAAATTGCGGCATAAAAATGATGTGCGTCTCGTACCCGAAATCTTCAGCTCGATGGAAACTGCCGCTATTTCGAGTTTTGGGCAGATATTACTATCCGTACGTCGTCACTTAATGTATAGCACCCTGTAGCAGTTCATTCTAAGACTGGAATACAAAATAATAGAACAATGATTTCGGTCTCCTTGAGATACCGAAGATATCATTAAAGGTAGTATCCCTCATTTTGCGCACCCATCTCAACTTTGATGAATTTCCATGTGTAGAAGCTCTTAGGCATGATTATAACCCTTTTCAAATTTTAGAGCAAACTGAACAGTAGTTTTCTAATGAGAAATGACTATATTTCTTTCATTTTCTTTGAAGTTTAATAACTAACCCTCCACGAGCCAATAACTGCTCACTTCAAAGAAAAGAGAAAAACAAATCTTTTTCACTTTTCATTTCAAAACTAAAGGTCCGTTTGCTCTAAGATTCTGGAGAGGGTTACCATCACACCTCAGAGCTTATCCATGGAATTTCATCGAAATTCTATAGGGTGTCCAAATGAGGGCTACTACATTTAAATACAACGTTACAAGTTTTTTTATTTGTAATAATTGTTGATGATATTTCTTGTGTGCCAAAAAGAGGTTACCAAAATTGTCGGCACGTTCTAGTGTTTCCCTTTCGTTTGCAGTATTTGTGGGCAAAGCAGCTCCTCGTCGCGATGTAGACCTGCCGACTGTGGGGGTGTGATACGCGATGGTCTGTTGTCAACAATTCAAAATTATCATAGAAGTTTCCAAATTATCAAACGCATGGCTAAACCACTTCTTTTTGACTGCATGAAAAAATAATGACAAGCTCTACCTTCTTCTTGTTTATATTTTTCTTTAAAAAAAGAAGAATAATCATTGGCAAAATAATATTATAATTCGTATATATGTTATAATAATAATTATTCTAAAATACTAAAATCTAAAATTGTACTTAATCCCTTAAATTGTTTTCATTTCCTTGTTCATCGTCTTCGTTTTTTAAAAACATGTTCTTCTTTAATTCTATTTGCTGTTTTCCTTCCCCTCAAACCTCTACATTTATGGTAATATTTACATTGATCAATCACATAAGTCAAAATAATGTGCATACAATTAACTCACTTGTAACTCACTTGATCCAGGATTATTCAGTCTTTAGACTATTGTTCCTATCCATGGTTTCGTTTGGTTGGGGTTGTCATCGTATTTATCTGGGGCATCTTTCCACCATTTCTCAAGCCCAGATTTGAAACGATTGATAGTGGTACTCTCCACAACATCGCCTGGAAGACCATTCCACACATTGATTATTCTCTGGCTGAATGAGTTTTTCCTTAGTGTCTTCCGGCATTTTAGCTTGTGAAGCTTAATAGAGTAAAGCCTTTCAACAGGTTTATAATTATAAAGAATATATTTTTCATTGATCTTCTTTTTCGGCTTGACAGTCGTTTTCGCCTTTGACATTTCTTATTTTCCTCATTTTCTCTCCATTTCTGCCCATTTTCTGAAAATTCCTCTGGTTCCACTTGTTGTCTCTTACTCGTTTCTGATCATCTGGCATAATCCAATTTTTTTTTTAATTCATGATTGATTTGTTTATACATTGTTTAAAATCAACTTTGTAAGTAGGCCTAGATTAATACACACAATTTGGATGTGCAAACATTTCCATATTATCTGCGCAATAAGGGAGGCACTCCCTAGACTAATAGACCATGACTACCCTCGCCTTATTAGTAGGTTAATTGTATGTATTGTCTACCGAAATAGCTACTTTTTTTTATTTATTACTAAAGCCATTTTGTCCACATGGTTTTCTTTAAGAGCTACCTTAGAAATATAAGTATTTTTTACCCTGTTAAGAGCTTCTAAAACGAATTTTCATCAAAATTAGGGAGCATACTGTATATCCCCTGAAAATATATTAATAAATACTTTTTTAAAGTCTAGAGTACCTCAATTGTTTTTCACCCGATTATATCGTCAGTGAAACGTATAACAACAGAACCTATATTAATATTATCTACTCACAAAATGACTATTTACTACAGGGTGATGTGCAGCATTCACTATATTCTATCTATGTAGGCCTATACCAAACTAAGCTGCTGAAGCTTATTTTAGTGTGGAAGCTCCTTCAGCTATGCTGCCTAACGACTATTTACGGTTTGCCTATCGAGCCAGGGCTCCAAGGTCTAACGGGCAAATACACAAACTCGAACAGTCTTGATCCAATTTTCACCCTTGCTTCATCCCTTTGATGGGTTTACGACTTGACAGGTAATGGCGATCGTAAGAATGAAAGCTGTAGAAATAAAGGTTGAATATTTTGTAAGTTTCGTTTATGACTGTCCTTAGCAACCAAACTCCTCCCAAATCTGATGGTCGGTTTTTGTCAACATTTTTTCAACTAAATTACACAAGTTTTGTAAGACTTTGTAATCCTGAACTCACAGGAAACTACCAAGGAGGTCAGCCTTTTTCGACGAGTATTGCAAGGGTATTTCAGGTACGAAATGTTCATAGTGTCTCTTTGGACTCCTGAGAAATTATTCCGAATTTAGGGGGTACATTGAGCATTTTTCCTGATTTAGGGGGGTCTCCAAGGCAGAAAAAGCCCGTGAAAATCCCGCGAAAGGGGGGTTCGGAAACGTTGGCAGTCCTCAGATAGGGGGTGCTTTCAAAAAGAGGGAACGAGCATAATTATGCGTATCCTAAATAACACTGAGTGGGGGCCGGGCCATTTGGTCCGTAGATGCAAGTCGTTTTTTCTTCTTTACAATCAAACTTAAATGCTGATGAATATCAGATAAATCTAATAAGTATAAGTGTATAAATGCAAGAAAATGAAATATGATGAAATACACATAAAAAAAAATCTTGAAAGAAAAAGAATGAGCTTAAAAAGTGTGTAATAAACGAGAAATGTATATTGACCATCAATTTAAGTGCACAAAGTGCTAATTTTAATGCTACAAATGAATAAGAATGGTAAAAGTACACCGTCGCGTTGTCAGAAAATCGTGTTGCGCCAAATCGAATGACCAAATAGCGAAAAAAGCACATTGTTCATTAATTTGAATGAAACATACGTAGATTGGAAACTAGAAAAAGGAATATAAACCCGAGATATACCTGACTGCACTAAAACCGTCGAATTTGAACGCAAGACAAATTCGAATGACAAACTCGCGAATTTGGCCGGGAAATCCTATATTACTTTTAACAATCATTTTCATTGGAACTATTACTCTCTCACTCTCTCTCTCTCTTTCTCTCTCTCTCTCTCTCTCTCCTTCTCTCTCTCTCTCTCTCTCTCTCTCTTTCCCTTTTGTAACACTCTATAAATAGCAATATAACGAAGATGATAATAGTTCCTGATGGCGTCTTGTCGAGTGTCACTTATCCGCACACAGTCAAATAAAACACAGGAGATGGTGTTTTCTACTTTGAAGTGAAGATATGTTTATTAGATTAAACAAAGTGCGTAATAACGAGTAACAATATAATAAGTCTTGTGATGAACTTATAACTAGCAGCTCCTCTCTCGAAGGTAGAGAGGACCTGGTAAGAGAGCTGATTTTACTCCAGCATCCCTTTTTATACCTTTTCAGAGAGTCCCCGCAATGGTCTGTCATGTAACATTTTCATACCATATTTGGACATGGTCAATGTTTATGAATTAAACATTAACACTCATGAATTAAACATTAACACTCATGAATTAAACATAAAGCCCTCATGACCATAAATGGTCATGGTCAAGTGCCATTTCTGACTAGAAAGTGGGATGACATACTCTAATGGAATGTGCTGATCTTGCATTTATTTACACTACTCAGAAAGTACTGTTTTAAAGGGTGTTGTGTTAAAGGGAATGAAGGGATTGTAATATTGGGTCTTACATATAGTTACCTCTACCGAAAAGAAACGTCCTCGTTTAAAAAAAATCAGAGGCGATAGCATTGACATGTAAACACTTGTATACAAATATACAAAGTAAAATATTATTCGCAGTTACAGGCGAATGGAGGGGCTCATGTACACCGAATTGCGGTCTATGGCTGTGAATAATGTAATTTATCCAAAGTATTTACCAAAGCAGCGTGAAAATCTGAAATACCATAACTTCAAATTAAATGTGAATACAAAAGAATACAAAAGTTGTCTGTCGTAGCCCCAAAAATACGTAAAAAAACATCTCAAATGTCATAACAAATAGATATACATAGATAATATGAAAAACTGAACATACACGTTATTTAATAGCGCTGTTACCAGAATCTTGCGAAATGGATGTAAAACAGGCACGATAAGCAACACCAATCTACACAATATTCCAAAACATAAGAGTTTCACAATTCAATGAAATGCCTTACATATAATTGGCATAGAGATTACCTACAAAATGCCAAAATGACAGAAAAATACTACACGTATACAAAATCCTTAACATGGGTCAACAAAATGTGAGGCGGAGCATAAAACGCATCAATAATCGTTGTAAGCACGAACAAATCTTAGTAAGAAACAGGACAACCATAGTAACTAGGCGGAGTTATGGTCCTGCCACTACGTGTTCTAACACACGGGTCATGGTTACGAGCATGGCCATCAGACGATGGGGTAGGAGGGGGCAGGTCAAAGTCAATGTCAGGAGGTTTGGTGACGGGTTCAGGGAACATAATGTTAGGTGCTGTTGGAGGGATAGTCCAAATGTTGGTGGACGGTTGGGGATCTTGGGGAGGGGGAGAAGGTGAAGGGGCTTCAGAATGCCCAACAGATGTCGGGGGTGAAGGAGGAGAAGGAGGGGGAAGGTATGGTTTCAGTCGATTATAGTGTATAACCTTTATGGGCGAGGAAGGAGATGAAGGATTCGATAGGTGATATAGAATGCCTTTATCGTCTGCACTGACAACACGATAAGGGCCCTTCCATTGTGCAGCCAATTTATTACGTGACATTGTAGGGTCCGACATCCAAACAAGATCATCTTGTTTGTAAGGAGTGAAACGGGTCTTCGAGTCGTAATACTTCTTTTGACTTTGACGTGCATGACATGCATGAGTAGATGCAGCGTCAAAGGCAAAATCAATGCGACGCAGTAAATTATTGGCATAATCGTCCGGCGAAGGGAGAGAAGTGGGTGGGGAAAGGATAGAGAGAGGGAGGCGTGCTTCTCGGCCATGCACAAGGAAAAAGGGGGTATAGCCTGTGGAAGAGTGGGGTGTGGTGTTATAGGAAAGTTCTACTTGGCCCAGTATGTGATCCCAAGAGGAGTCAGCTTCGGACAGCCTTTTACCTAGTTCACGCTTCAACGTGCGGTTGAAACGTTCCACCATCCCGTCTGATTGGGGATGGTATGGGGTAGTCCGTGTCTTCCTTATCCCCATTCTCTGGCAAAGGGTTTGGATAACCTGTGCCTCAAACTGGCGTCCCTGGTCAGTGTGAAGGCTTTCAGGGATTCCATGCTGACGAACAAACTTATCAAACAGACAATCGGCAACTGTGCATGCCTTCTGATCGGGCAATGGGAAAAGGTTAACATACTTGGTAAAGTAGTCCATAACCACCAGGACGTAACGATTTCCATTAGCAGTGAGGGGGAGTTCCGTAAGGTCAGCAGCAATCCGTTGAAAAGGACGGGAGGAGGGGATGGGTTGCAAGGGGGCCTTGAGTGTAGGGGTTGGGTTTCTACGCTCCTGACACTGTACACATCGTGTGCAGAAATCAGTGATATCACGCCGCATTCCTTTCCAGTAACACAGCTTATTAGCTTTCTCGATAGCCTTTGCCGCCCCGAAATGGCCCGACAAGGGGGAGCCATGTAACAATGGTAGGACGTGTGGGACTAGCGACTTAGGAATTACTACTTGCTGGACAGGAGGGTCAGAAGAAGGGTCGCTGACCCTACAAAGCAGTCCATCCTGCATGACAAAACTGCGAAGATCTGAATGGTACTTACGAAGGGTAGGGTCTGAACTAGGAAGGGAAGACTGTGGTGGTGGCTGACGTGAGCGTATCCATGATATAACCTCCTGGAGGCAGGGATCTTGGCGCTGAGCCTGGTGGAGGCGAAACCCATCTTTGACCAGCAAGGAACAAAGATCAGAACTATCACACGGAGATGCAAAGTCTACACACTCCTGAGGGCTATGCAAGGATGATGGTATGGAGTCCTGAGTTGGAGACAGTATAGCACTAGGAGGAGAAAGAAGAGGGGAAGGAGGAGCGGTAGAAGGAAGACCAACAGGGTAGCCAGAGGATATAGGGGCAAGGACATCCATTTGTTGAATAGTTGCTGCCACATCAAGTTCAGGATCTGGGATCCGAGACAGGGCATCAGCATTGGCATGCTTAGCGCCCTCTCTATGTTCGATGACCCAATCAAAAGGGTCAAGTTCGAGAGCCCATCGGCTACGCCTTCCAGAGTTGTCATGGGTGATAGGTAGTTTCCTCAAACCGACAAGTGGCTTGTGATCTGTGATTATGGTGAAAGGGGTGGCAAGTAAATAATGCTTAAAATGACGAACTGCCCACACTATAGCATACAACTCTCTATCATAGGTAGACCAGCGACGTTCTGTCTTAGAAAGGCTATGACTGGCATATGCAATGACCTGTTCAAGACCGTTGAGGCGTTGGGTAAGGACAGCACCTACAGCTGCGTTCGATGCATCAGTGTGGAGAAAGAAAGGCTGAGAAAAGATAGGAAAGGCCATGAGAGGAGGGGTGATGAGGGTATGTTTGAGCGCATTGAAAGCCTGGGCACATTCCTCAGACCAAACAAAGGGGACACCTTTGTTGGTAAGAAAAGAGAGAGGTTGTGCAACGCGAGCAAAATTCTTGACAAACCGCCGATAGTAACTAGCTAAGCCAAGAAATGCTCGGACCTCTGTAACATTCCGAGGAGTGGGCCAGTCGCGCACCTTCGCAATGTTACCTGGGTCAGGCAGTACACCTCCCGATGATACCACATGTCCGAGGAAAGTGACCTTCTTCTGGAAGAAGAAGCACTTTTCGGGCCGAAGTTTCAGATTTGCAGTCCGGAGACGATCAAAAACTTCACCAAGACACCTCAGTTTATCCTCAAATGTTCGCCCAAAGACGATTACATCATCAAGATAAACTAGAACAGATTCCCAATGTAGACCACGAAGCACCAGTTGCATCAATCGTTGGAAGGTTGATGGCGCATTGCGCAACCCCATGGGCATAACCTTGAAATGGAAGAGGTCAGATCCAGTAGTAAAAGCCGTCTTAGGCTTGTCATCAGGATGCATGCCAACCTGCCAGTACCCACTAGAAAGATCCATAGTACTGAAAAAACAATTGCCAGCAAGGGCATCTATGGTATCATCTATACGCGGGAGAGGGTGTGAGTCTGGGCAAGTGACCTTATTCAACCGTCTGTAATCAACACAAAATCGATAACCCCCTGTCTTCTTCTTGACCATTACAACAGGAGAGCTCCATGGACTGGAACTAGGTTCAATTACTCCAGCCTTCAAAAGACGGTCACATTGGTGTTTAATTTCATCCCGTATTACCGGAGAGGCACGATAAGCTCTTTGGCGCAGGGGAGAAGCGTCACCCGTCGGGATACTATGTCGGACGAGGTCAGTACGACCATAGTCATCAGATGTGCGACTGAAAATATCAGCATAATCTAGGAGAAGAGCTTGGACCCTAGCCTGTTGAGAAGGCGACAATGTAGAGGAAGATAGGTCAAACGAGGCAGGGTTGAATGAAACATGGGGGGAAGGGGGAGGGGGAGGGGGTGACGACTGATGCGACACTGCACAATAATGCTCCGCAGGTCGGCCCAGAATGGGGTGAAACTCCCCAAGGAGCATACCCGCGTAGAGAGATATGGGCGATGAAGTAGGGTTAACCACTCGGACGGGAATAATTCCATCCTCGACACACGCAACAGAGCATGCAACAATGATAGGGGAATCAGTAACAGGTTCAAGTACACCTTCGAGGGGGGCATCATAAGGGAGAGGGTATTCAGAGGAGACCAGGATAGGCAATATCATCTCACACGAAGCAGGCACAACAATTTCTTCATGAACAGATGCTGCAAATGAAAGAGGGGTGAGATCATTAGTAGACATAAAGGGAAACACTAAATCACCGATCGTCATACAGCGGGCTCGCATGTCAATGATGGCGCCATGGGTATAGAGGAAATCACATCCAAGGATGAACGGGGGGTGAATTCCCCTTACCACCCTGAAAGGAAAAGAAAATTGCTGAGAGTATGAACAGAAGTCAATAGGGAGAGACCCAAGAATGTCTAGTTCATGGCCAGTCACAGACGAGGCTCTATGAGAGAGTGGTGTACACCGACGATGTGAAAGTGAAGGAAGAGAGAGCCGCAATTTGTCACTAATCAGGGAAAAAACAGCGCCTGAATCAACGAGGGCCGGAATTTGTACATTTCCAACAGAAATAAGGAGGTGGGCAACTTCAGGTCGAGAGGGAGAAGTGAGACTGGGTCCAACAGAATTGGGGGAGGCTGGCAGATGACCCACACTACCAGCTAGAACCTGTTTCCCGAGTGAGGCGATGTATCAGAAAAAGAGACCCGACGGGACGAAATAAACCGTTCATTGGATCGCGGGTCATATTGATTATGAGGAGCAGAGGGGTATCCAGAAGTCCTGTTCTGGGCACGACTGGAACGTTCGGGATAGTAATTCCTATCACCCTCAGACCGGTCATGGCTGTAGTTAGAACGGACTTCTTGTTCTCGACGAAAAGGAGATGGGGACCGTTGGCGGTATGGGGTGAAACCCTCTGGACGACGAGGAGACGGGGAACGATTAGGGGGGCGGTCATATCTAGGGGGATTACGAGCAGGAGACTGACGGCGGGAAAATGAGGCAGAGGATTGATGGCCATAGGGGGAAGGAGAAGGGGGCCGAACCGACCCGTGTCTGACAGAATCAGTCAGTTCTCTTATTTGTAATTGGAGACTAGCCACAGTCTGGGTTAGATCTTTAAGAGGGTCTACTGGAGGGACTGCTGCAGCCACCACCGAAATAGAGGCTGAAGAAAAAGGCGGGGCGAATCTCAGAGCTTCATCGGCCCGCTCGACTTGTTGGGCTATGCGCAAAGCATGGACTATATTCATTGCCCCATGCTCGTGGCACTTTCGCTGGAGGTCTGGGTTGAGCCCGACAAGAAAACGCCTGAAGACCTCATCGTCATGGGCTGTAGAATCAAAATGAGGAAAAGCAGCGAGGGTGAGCCTACGGAGGGCAGCTACATATACCTCTAGCGGTTCCCGAGAGAGGCGAGGGCGTGCTGTCAGCACACTCCGAAAGGAGGATACTTCGTCCTTTTTCGAAAAAATGTCCGACAATTTCCTTTTTACCATGCTGAAATTATTCTTTGTCTCGGTGGGCAAAGAATCCCACAACAAAAATGCTGAGCCGGTTAGGCGGGATGGCAGCAATTGCACCAGAGCCACACTTTCTCCAGCTCCTGGCCAAGCATTAACGGCAACTTCCAGCTGCCGACACCATTGGCAGAAATCCTCCCCACCATCGCCAGAGAAACGAGGAGGAAGATCAATACGAATAGTAGGGGGGAGCGAGGAAGAATAGGGACGGTGGTTTTCCATGTTAGGGGTAGGAGAGACAGGTGTAAGTGGGTCGATTATGGGGTGAGGGTTAGATGGAACAGGGGGGTCAGAGACACCAGTATCCAAAGGGGTATTGGCAGTAGGTGTTGTAACGTCAGGCATGGTGAAGACAGGCAACAATGTCAATGATAGAGAAAGAAAAACACACAGCAAAGGAATAAGAAGAAAAGAGAGATGAACAAAATATCAATGGTATTACAAGAGGTCCCCTGTCAATACATAAAGTCGTATGTCTAAAAATATAGATTCAGAGGATGCAACAGACTAATTCAAATAAGGTAGGCCAACATATATCACACAAGCAGCGGTGACAAAAATCACACTACTACCACAACTGCACAACGAGAATGACAATGTAGCATAAGTTATATGTAAATTCACAGGTAAAATAAAAGTATGGGGAGAGCGCAGGAAACAAGCCTGGTTGAATGGGCTAAAATAATAGACCACTCCAAAATAAAAACATTAGTATAAACAAAGTAATAGATTTTTAACTAGGGCACCCGAAAATACAACTGACATGAAACCGTATATCAAGTATATTGAACAAAAATAGAAATATTATGCTGCAAAAATAGAAAACAACAATAGGCGGGAAACTAAATGAATATCAAATGAGAAACATGAATGTTCGACAGTTTTAGCTGGCTTTAAATGACCTAAAATAAAGGAAAACAACAATTATTCGTACACAATATCGTAGAGGATCGTATATGAAAGATAAGGAATGGAACAAACTTACTTAAAGGCAGCCCAAAGCATTTCCAAAGTAATCATACAGCACATAATATCCAATGAAATATGCACAAAACATTTAAGAGAGAATCCTTGGACGAAAATTCTTCAAGGTCCAATCGATATGTAGAATGACGAATTGAAGATGAATGAAGCACACGATAATGGCACCGAAGAAAGAGAACGAAATCAGCTTCCCTCTGGCAGACAGGTCCCAAAAGCAAGCCAAGGCGGAAGATAGCAGGACTTGTAGACGCAGCAAAGATGATATGAAGGTAACAGGGATAGGTAGTAGAACTTGTAGACGCAGCAAAGATGATATGAAGGTAACAGGGATAGGTAGTAGAACTTGTAGACGCAGCCAATGATGATATGAAGGTAACCGAGAATATCACCTCCACAGACTGTATAGTAGTGAAGAGGAACTACCCATTAATGCAAAAATGATGCAATTATTGTAGAAAGTCAGTTGAATAGTAGAAGAAGCGTTGAGACGGGAAGGAATGATGCAGATATCGTAGAAAGTCAGGTGAATAGTAGAAGAAGCGTTGAGACGGGAAGGACAAGACGTCACGTCCAATTTGACGGGAACGACAATAAGTCACGTTCAAGTCGAAAAAAATGTAGAGGTACTAGCACACACGCGGTGAGGACGAAGATGATGACATAATACAAGCGGTCTCAAAGCAAAAAGTTCCACTTAAACCGCTGCCACCAGTGTAACACTCTATAAATAGCAATATAACGAAGATGATAATAGTTCCTGATGGCGTCTTGTCGAGTGTCACTTATCCGCACACAGTCAAATAAAACACAGGAGATGGTGTTTTCTACTTTGAAGTGAAGATATGTTTATTAGATTAAACAAAGTGCGTAATAACGAGTAACAATATAATAAGTCTTGTGATGAACTTATAACTAGCAGCTCCTCTCTCGAAGGTAGAGAGGACCTGGTAAGAGAGCTGATTTTACTCCAGCATCCCTTTTTATACCTTTTCAGAGAGTCCCCGCAATGGTCTGTCATGTAACATTTTCATACCATATTTGGACATGGTCAATGTTTATGAATTAAACATTAACACTCATGAATTAAACATTAACACTCATGAATTAAACATAAAGCCCTCATGACCATAAATGGTCATGGTCAAGTGCCATTTCTGACTAGAAAGTGGGATGACATACTCTAATGGAATGTGCTGATCTTGCATTTATTTACACTACTCAGAAAGTACTGTTTTAAAGGGTGTTGTGTTAAAGGGAATGAAGGGATTGTAATATTGGGTCTTACACTTTCATTCAACCAGGATTTGCGGTGATAAGGAGCCGATTGGTTCCTACATATCCCTGGGCAATGAGATGAGGCTGAGATTCAAGTCGCGTGGGGGCAGAGGGCGACAAGGATTCAGGGCTAAGTTTAACACCGTGAACATCGCCTAAGTTGTTGTTGTTGTTGGGTAATTGTTTAATGGCCTTCACGCCATAATTATCTTTAATTTTATAAGGAAAATCAGTTATAAATAAGAAAACTGAGGATAAAGATTTGTAATTATATAATTAATTAAAAAGTAACGCAATTTTTTTAGAGTCTCTGGATGGTTTGCAACTTCGTGTTTCTGCTTTTTTAAAAGTTTAATCTGGTCAGCCCGGTTTCGATGGCATGGAAAACTAGCTTTGCCCGATTTGAAACAGGCTTCTCGGCTACTAGGCGTGCGTGCGCGGTGATCTTTTAATTTTATAACGCACGGTGCCTAGACCACTCAGAAACACAGAAACACTATAAATTGAGACACATCGTACAGGGGCGCTCCTGAAACCGAATTTCCAATCCATTCAAGTAAATTGATATACAAATCTTATCACATTATCACTATTTGTAAGCAAACATTTAAGTGGGCTTTTTGTTAGTATCAATGCATACAAATAGAACAATTGAAAAATGAACGTCTTTATTTAATATTATTTAGGGCCTATATAGGCCTATATATTACATACCTACATACTTTATATTTCTTTATTAATTCCTCCTTTTATTATCTTTATGAGAATCTCCTAAAGAAGCGATAGGGGAAAGAAGTACATTTGGCTTATTTTACTTTACTTGTAGGTAAACTTATTAGGTCTCTTGTTTTATTTGAAGCGACCTGTTCTATGGATATATAGTAGGATGGCATATTGAGCCTTCTGTGAAAACTTGAAAAGTATTCTTTTTGTTTCTTCTATTGTTTTGGTGTCTAAATCTGAGAAAAGCATTGCTCGTTCAATGATATACTTATTACAATAAAATATAAAATGTTCTTCTGTTTCACTGATGTTACAATAATCACAATATTCTGTTTCACTTAAACCCACTTTAGCTTTTTGTTGGTTCAGTTGAAGAACACCCATTCTCAATCTATGTAATATTACTTCACTGTATCTGTTTACCTTGATTGATATACATGAATGATTCTCAAATCGTTTTAAAGGTGATTCTATCGTTTTCCATCTTTCTTCCCCAATTTCTCGTACTCTTTTACTCAGTATTGATGTTTTTTTTTTTTTAATGCTCTCTTAGCAAAACTATCTACTACTTCATTCCCTACTAGTCCACAGTGAGATGGGATCCATTCTAGCGTTATGTTTATGCCTCTATAATGAAGATGTATTATTTTTATCAGTATTTCTATTACGAAATTTTCTTTTATCTGAGATTCTATTGCATTTATTGTACTCAGAGAGTCTGAAAGAATAACAATACCAACATAAATATTCAAGTTTTCAATCCAATCTAATGCCATAATAATGGCTACTTGTTCTGCCCTGTATGACGATGTGTCATTGTGTAATCTTTTTTGTTCATGAATTTTCATCGCTGGAACGTAGAAGCCTGCTGCCGCGTTGCCTCTTTTTGGATCTTTAGATCCGTCTGTGTATAATTATATGTAGGTGTGTTTTATATCTAGTGTTTATTACTTCTAAAGATTTGGCTTTTTGATAGTGTGGGTTGTCATTCTTGCTGATTAAAGTATGTAATTCAGTGGAGATGGTGGGTGGAATGTAATGCCATGGTGGAAATGGTATTGGTCTATTTTCTTCAATTTCATCAGATTCTTGAACTATTTTCTCGTTTAGAATTCTAAAACCAAAGGGCTTTTTTCCTTTCTTTTTTTAAAGATTTTCATACTGCCAACAGTTGATTGTACATTTTTAGACCGGGTGTTCGGGAGTAGATTTCACTTTAAAATAATATCTATTCGTCAGCATTTTTCTCCTTATATCTAGGGGTTCTTCTCCGGTTTCTTTAAGCAGGGATTGTAATGAAGTTCCAATAGGGCCACCAGTTATAATTTTTAAAGCCTGATATTGTACTGAGTTCAACGTATTCTTCACTAAGTTTGAAGCTGAATCGTATGCTTCACATCCATAGTCAAATAGTGAACGTATTACTGCTTTATATACAATAAGCATAGAGTGGGAGTCATTTCCCCATGATATACCAGTTATTTTCTTCAAAATATTCAATTTTATTTTACATCTTTTTACTATATCCTGAATATGTGGTCTCCAACTTATTTTTTTATCAAGCATTAAGCCTAGGAATTTGTGCTCCTGTACAAAAGGCAAGGGTATTCCTTCAAATTTCAGTTCACATTTTTTATTACTATTTGTAAATAGAAGCGAAACTGTTTTTTCATGAGATATTGAAATTCCCCAGTATTTAAACCATTCATTTAACCAATGTAGGTATGTTTGTACTTTGTCTTGAACAAACGTTTCATTTTTACCTGATTTCCATATAGCACAGTCATCTGCAAATAATGATAATTATATTCACTTCCTTTTCCAATGGTATATCATGCATCATAATGTTGAATAAAATTGGACTAAGGGCACTTCCTTGTGGTAATCCATCGCCTAAGGACAAGGTCAAGGACTCTCTCTCTCTCTCTCTCTCTTTCTTTTTCTCTCTCTCTCTCTCTCTCTCTCTCTCTCTCTTTCTTTTTCTCTCTCTCTCTCTCTCTCTCTCTCTCTCTCTCTCATTCTCTCTCCCTTTCTCTCTTTCTCTCTACCTCTGTACCTCTATTAGTCTCTATCCATCTTTCTCTTCTTCCTCCTTCAGTGTTGCATAATAACATCCATAGGATGATTCATCTTCTAAGGTACTGACATGAACTATGTAATGCTTGTAAATTGTTAAGATTAATATCTATTTAGGTAAAATATTTTATTGTGAAATCAATTCCATTTAAAGTTAGACAATGTTAGACACAGTATCTCATTATTATATTGTCGCTTTATTCATCGATTGATATTGAGCTTTTAGCCCAGCTGCATCAGCTTTTACTAATTTAGTTGAATACGGACCAGGGGCGGCGATTTCTTTTCATGACCGGGGGGGACGAAACGCGAGGAACGAGGGAGGAGTGACGTAATGAGCAATTTTTTTTTGTTGTTGGGGGGGGGGAGAAAAAAAATCCGAATCATCATGTTACATTTCAAAGTGGGAGGGGGGCTAAAGTATTTGCGATCAAATAGAGCAAAGCAAGTGGCGCGTAAATTAGCGTGGGGTCCAGGGGCAGAGCCCCGGCGGGGGTCAAGGGGCGGAGCCCCATGAAGCTCAGAGTTTATAGGCATTTAATAAGAATCAGATGAGCATATTTTGATACCTTATTTGTGACACTTGCATGCAGGTCCGTAATCTTAGTGGAGTCCAGGGGGCGAAGCCCCCGGAATCTCAACGGTTTTAGGCATTAACTTACGATCAGATGATCATCCAGGGGTCGCCTTAGGGCCCTTAGTGGGGTGTAGGGCGCGGAGCCCCCTGAAGCTCATGGTTTTAGGAATTTAGGCTTTTGAATATGGTCTGATGAGCTTCCAGTGGCCCGCTTAGGGTCCTGGTGGGGTCCAGGGGCGGAGCCCCCGGAAGCTCAGGTGTTTTAGGCATTTAATTATGGTCAGCTGAGCAATCAGGGGCCCGTTTTAGGGCCCTTGGTGGGGGGTAAGGGGGCAGAGCCCTCGGAAGCTCAGAGAAAATCATGTCATTTCAGCAACATTTGTAAATTAGTCACTGGTATCGAATTAAAAATACTTGTATCGGCGGGGGGGGGGGGGAATACCCCAAGCCTGAGTGAGTGAGCATAGTGAACGAGAGGGGTGAAGGTGACAAAAGTAACTACCCCCTCACAGGTTTTGAAGTTTTGTTGTATTACAAAATTATATTCCTTAGGAAAACTATAGTATGAAAAGAAACAATATACTTTTTTTTCACAATTCACTTTTCTACAATATTTACTTGAATATTTTGAAGGATATTATGCGAGGGAGCATAGCTCCCGAGCCAGAAGATTTTTGTATTTGTATTTGTCTGAACGCTGCACTCTTGGGCCTTCCAAAGCCTAATAGTGTGTTGCAGTCTTTAGTCAGTATTTGCTGTGCTTATTTTTACGCACTTTTTCAAATTTTCCGGGGGGGACGATCCCCCCCCCCCTACAAAAATCGAGGGGGGACGTGTCCCCCCCCCCCCGTCCCCCCCCCCCCCCCCCGGGATCGCCGCCCCTGATACGGACACACATGTCCCTATTTCCACACGAGAGAAATTTACTGGTGGATAGACATTTAAATGTTAATAGTACTTCATGGAATCGGTGATGATTAGGTAGTGTACACGACTTAACTTACTATGTGACTTGAAGCGAGCCAGTGCTAGCAGTCGGTCATGGGTATTTTGAACGTCATTAGCATTCATTAAATCTACAACAATTATATTTACATGGTTGTATCTGTGAATAGGAGAAGAACAAGCAGTGGTTAAAAGTTACTATGATTATGCATAATAAGTCTAGTATCGATAATGACAGGGATCACCTACAAATAATATTGGCCACAAGGTTTTTATTTTTAGACGGATGAGGTTCACTCATGAATTGCTTTTTGTGTGATGTAATGTGATGTAATGTGAAAAATAGTATTTTTATATTTTCATACTTATCATATTCTATTTGAAATCAGAGCCAGCAATGAATATCATTATTAGGTATATACTTAATCATGTTGATCATATATGCATTTTAATTATATTCTCATTTTCAAGCTGGTATTTATTAAAATGTATAGATTAATCATAAAAAAATTGTTTCGAAAATATTGTTTGTTCTTGTTATACGGAGACGGTTGGCGGAAGGATATGTCTATTCCCCCTCCCCCTCTTTCTCTCTTTCTCCCTTTGTCTGTCTTTCTGTCTTTCTATCTATCTATCTATCTATCTATTTGTCTGTCTGTCTGTCTCTCTCTCTCTCTCTCTACTTTATAATTTACTCTCTGTCTCTATCTATCTATCTATATATCCATTTCTCTTTGCACCTGCCTCTCTCTCTCTCTCTTTCTCTCTCTCTCTCTCTCTCTCTCTCTCTCTATATGCAGTGGAGAGTTTACTCTAACTAGTAAACATTTTTTTGCGAAGTAGATACTATATAGTGTCAAAT
Source organism: Strongylocentrotus droebachiensis (assembly GCA_035222895.1). Classification (NCBI taxonomy): domain Eukaryota; kingdom Metazoa; phylum Echinodermata; class Echinoidea; order Camarodonta; family Strongylocentrotidae; genus Strongylocentrotus; species Strongylocentrotus droebachiensis. Next base: position 122,020 of record JAVYIG010004215.1, on the reverse strand, counting down.
AATGATGAAGCACTGAAATGGAAGTCTTTTAAGTGTGGTGTAGGACAGGGGCAACTGTGGTGCTCTTGTTGATGGGGTGTTCCAACTTGATTTATTCTGAATCACAATTTTCACGTGGCTAGAAAGAAAATGTGTCAAAAGTCTTATTAATTGCTGTGTGCTTTTGGAGAGGAATAGGATGTTAATCATAACCCTTTACTAACTTTAAGGTAAACTCTTTTTCCTAGTGTGAGGTGTAAGAGTTCCGCCAATGGCCACTAACTCAACACTAGCAGGCCTGTCTATCCAGGGCTAAAGATCTAATTATCAATTATGTATCCACCTTGGCTAAACCTTAGAATACCGTACCGATAGGGTATACGTACATGGGCTAAAAATGTATAGTTTAGGTTAAGAGTCAGGTTTAAAGCGCGAGTTAGATTTAAGGATGGGATTATTAGGGTTAATTAGATCAAGCTGGATTTTTTGTTAATGGAAAAAGATTTGAAATCGAATTTGAAAACAAAACACAGAGAAATACTTCTGTATAAGGCCAAATAAAATTAAAAACATGTTAAGCGTCCTGCTTTTTTGAAAAAAAGGAAGGAGGCCCTTTTTTTTTTCATCTTCAAAATGGCCGCTCAAAATGGCCGGTCGGTAGATTTTCCCCCGGGCAGTCGGGCTATTTTTCAAGATGGCCACCGACATTTTTTTTTTTTTAAATCAGGAATAGATCCATTTTAGCAGCGTTTTTCATGTTTAAAAAAAAAATCAACAAAAACAATAGGAGGCGGCCACCAAAAAGGAAGCGGGCGGGGACGCTAAACATGTTTATTTTAGTAATGGCCTAATAGGGCGGTTTTCTATAACATACACAATCCAGCTTAAAATACATACAGCGGCTTAGCGTCGGGCTCAGTCTTGGGGGGGGGGGGTGGGCACCATTATTTAATCTACTAGATCAGCATTTTTTAACCTCGTTTTAGTCACGGAACCCTTTTTGGAGTTTTTCGCGTCAACCAAATCCAAAATTCATCAAAGAGGATTTGTTTTCTATCCCTCGTCGTACCGGCACATTTTGGCGTGAGGGATGTGAGAGCCTCTTGCCCCAAAATATACTATCCGGATCCCAAATATTGCGTCCAAAAAAACAACTATATTATTATGGCAAAAATGTTATTTAGTCATCATAATACAATCAGATAAAATATATTCGTTCATCTCGATTATTGCCAGTGATAATCCTGATTTGTACATTTTGCGAGAAGTGAAGTGAACGACGGGAGAAAGAACACTTTCTTGTGGTTTCATTGCAATGTTAACCGTCGCCCCCCCCCCCCCCCGTGGATCCGCGCCTGCCCCCCCCCCCCCTACCCCCACCCTCTCTCTCTCTCTCTCTCTTTTTCTCACTATGTCCTTTTCTCTATATATCTCTTCCTCTCTTTATCTTTCCATCGAATCTTTGTAATTTTTAAAGAAAGACCAGATATATATTATAATTCTACATCAATTTCATTTCAACTCAATCTAAAGTCAAGTTTAACAAATAAAGCTAATTGTTTAGTTTGTTAAACATAATAATAATAATAATATTCCACTTTTGTATAGTGCCCAATACATCGTTACAACGATGTGTCTAAGCACTTTACAGATATATCATTACCCCGGTCATCGGACTCTTACCCGCAAACAATGTATGCACATCCTCCACTCCCTGGGGAGCATTCCCCCAGTCGTCATTTTTACAAGCGCACATATTACCCATAAGACTTGGTCCAAGCACTGGGTTTCACTGAATCAGTAAAACACAGACCATTGTTGAACTGTACATAATATTAATAACATCATATTTGTTTCATTATATTAGTAACACATTTGGTGTTTGCACTGAAATTAATCCGTAATGAAGATATCAAGCTTGAAAAGGGAACGTTTTCAAGAACAGAACAAGTGATAATACTTAAATCTAAGAATATGATTGTTTTTATTTCTTATTAACTTTCCTGACACAAATGGTAACTATTGATTTTTATCTTACAGCTCAGATTTATTTAAAAATCAAATTAATTCAAAAATTGAGGTATACTTTTTGCATTTCTAATGCAGCTTTTCCTTGAAAAACTTATGTTAAGTAATTAAACTTATGTTCAATATACAATAGCATTGATAGTGTTCTGAAGAGTGCATTCTAAAATAAAACACCAGTCTTACAATATCTGAAATAGCAGTTATGCATTTCACCATACAACAACTCTAGAAAAATAAATGTACGAAAATGATTGAAGTATTTTCTTCTTTTTTTTTATTTTACAGAAAATTGTTGGAAGTACTTTTTTTCTCAGTTAAATATCAGAATCCAATATTTGAATATTTGGAACTACTGGGATCATGTGAAGAATAAAAACTGTTGTTTCGAGATTAAAAGGCATGTGAACTAATACATAATAATTAATATACATGTACATTCCAATGAAGACAAAGTAATTCCCACTTAAGTCCCTAATTTAAACAGACCTGCTATATACATTCCGTGTTTTAGAAAAAGAGGTTGTTTTATTTCATTGGCATAGCATATCAACCATCAAGATGACTAATTCATTCACTATCAGCAAGTATAGACATGCAGTAACATGAAATACTCAACCATTTTCATAATTAAGAGAAATTCCTTGACTACAGACAAACTGTATTGTAAAGTACATGCAGAAGAGAAATCCACTGCAAGATGAAATAGTTCACTGCACAATAGTAAGTAAAATGTTTTGTATTATAAAAAAAAAATTAAACATGTACTTGGAAGAAATGAAAAGGAAATGCTTTACATGTAATGTTAAGCAGAGTTGGTTAAGGAATAACTTTAATTATAGCTTCTCTTTACCTATGGCAATGCTTTCAATGCTTAGTCTAAGGAATTACATATTCATTCAAGGAATTAGTCTAATTCTAGTTTCTCTTTACTTATGACAATGCTTTATGCATAATTTATACAATGACATTTTTTAGGGAAATCCCTTACACATCTGAAATAAGTTATTGTAAGTAACAAGAGAGAGACCCAATACTAGACTTCATTCACATTTTAAATTGTCAGCTTTTTATCATCTCTACCAAGACCAAGACTGATTAGCCAAACCCCAGTCAATCAAATATTAGATTGACCTACCGTGTGATTTAAAAAAAAGTTTACACTCAGAATATTTTCATTTATTTCTAAAGTCAGCTATCAACGAAAGGTTATCATACATGTTTTCAAAGACTAGAGTGTTATATCCCGAATCGTTTGGTATCATTTCTGTGTGGTATGTGTTCACGCTTGAATGAACAGGAGGCATTGTTTGCTAGAGTGCAATATCGACCATCCTAGACTGGTTATTTTTCACATATTCATGGAGCAACAATTTGTCACATACATTCAAAGAAGTCAATTTGATCAGTACTGGTACTTCATTTTAACATTTTTGGTAGTTCCCTTAATTCAAAATTGGTTTGTTGTCCCGCAATCTTGATACATGTCGCCATAACTTACATAATGGTGGTCGAAAGAGATTCCATTGGTTATTTGAAAACCGATTTAAACTCAAGATAGTTGATCACAAATTTGATTCAAATTCCTGTCAAATGCTACAACGCGGCTCCAAGATTCTAAGAACATTCGCGCATGCCATTTCAAGTATGAAATTAAATTTTGCTTGTATTGTGTTGTTGTTCGTAAGAGCTCATTTTTTTTAATTACATGAAGCTTTTGAAAATGAGAGATTTATGTATTTCATTGTTTTTACCAGAGCTCCTTCCAGTTTTCCCGACTTCTTTTGCAGCTATTCCAGTGATGAATTACTCTGTTTCAGTATAGTTTTCTTGTTCACTGTATGAACTTTGTCAGCATCAATGAAGGTCAAACATGCCTCATCCTCAAAGTGTTATGAATTACGTATCAGTCTAATGTTCTAACACATGATCACTTTGAGTCGCACTTATGTCTGGCTCCAGTTTTGTGGAACACGGTCTTTATGAGCTCTACGCCTTCCGAATCACTAGTGTCCGAGTCAGAATCCTCACTGCTGTTTGAATACGACCCAATCCCTGGAAGAACTGCAATACATTTGACTCCCTGGCCTTCTACGGCTTCACCGCTGCTCTCGTTTGAAGAATGCTCGTCTTGATCATGAGAACCATTGTCAGAGGAGGTTCTTGTTGCTTTTGAAGATCCAGGGTTCTGTGCGCTTGCAGATGGAAGATTTTCAGTGGATTTAGAATCAGCTGTAGAACTGGGCCTGCAAAAAGGATACAGATGTGTGATAACACTTTTTGGTACACCATTTGACATTTTACCATTTTCTACTATGGTCTAAATGAGGAGGATGCTCAAGTCAAGAGGAAGTGCAGGGAGTGTCATCATGGCATTAAAGTCAGTAGTAGAAGTATTAATAGTAGTAGTAGTAAAGGTAGTAGTAGAAAAAGACTTCATTTGATAATTTGTTTAGCACAAGGCTAATCTTCCATAAGGGAAATTTATGACTTTAATAAATGATGATGATGATGATGAAATTAATTAAAAAACATTTAGTGTAAGAGCAAACCATGAAGATCCTTGAAATCTATACACAATTGACTTCTTCATGTAAAAAATTGATATCATTATCAATGGTTTGGTATCATTTGTGCTAAGGAGGGGAAGAGCGAACTTAATCACTGTGTCCCTGACCCTGAGGTCTCTACTCCTAATTTATTCCTAGGGTTAACGAAAATGAAACAAAGATAAACAATTCAAATCCATAACATCTTACATGAATACTTGAATAATTCACTAGATTAAGGATCATGAGGATGCAAGGAGGATCAAAACTATCAATTCCTGCCAATTCCGGCACTAACATCCTTTGGCATGAAATTAGTTACCATATGCTTCTCATGACCCAGACGATATAAATGATTTCCCAATAGGAAGTAATTCCTTGAGTGCTTGAGTGCTGTATTATGGTCGCAGGGTTACAGCAAGCGTAACGTAATAGCCTGAATTGGAGTCGGGCTAACTCAGAATCTGGAAAAACTCGGCCCGCAGCAAAACGGTCAATTTTTGCAGGTTTAGGGTTAGAGTTAGGGTCAGGGTAAAATGACAAAAAATGACTGTTTTTGGCAGCGGGGCCAAGTTGTCCCCGGGTCCGAGTTAGCCTGGATCCCCTGGATTGTATGTAAGTGTGACAACTAGAAGAACTGTTACCTCTTTCTCTTGACTGCACCAGCGAGGAGAGCTGCTTGACTTCTCTTGCTTCCCGTCGCTACTTTCTTCTCAGCTGGCTGAGACGGCACCTTGGTGCTCTGGCTTGCAACAGGTACTGTATTGTTCACAACTGATTCGTATTTTGTTTAAGTCAAGGTCAAAAGCATCTCTCTTTGTTTCATATCTTCAGAAGGCAAGATAGATGGAAAAGGAGGGAGATGTTCATATTGGAAGAGCCTGCAGGAATCACACAGGACAACCTTATCGCTTTGGGGAGCAGAAATGTTTAAAGAAAGTTAATCAATAAAGGAGACTAAGGTATTGAAACAATTGGGAAATCCAGACTCATGCGACTGTTATTTCTCTAAATAGGTCAACAAAAACAGAAATGAAAGATAATTCTTTAATCCCATTATAATACAATAAGCCCTACAAAATATTTCCGTAAGAAGTGCAAAGCATAAACAAACTTATACAAGATATTTTGCAATTTACTTTGAATCCACCAATTGTACTGAATCCTATCACATCACATCCCAAATTTTCATTCTGTATAACATTTTCCTTCTGTAATTTGAGTGGAGTAATAGTCGCTATGAACATGACTGACAATGAAAGCGGACAAAATATACAGTTCCTCAGGTAGACAAAAGAACATCCCTTCATCCCTTCACCGCTATTATGTAAAAATGTGTAGAACAGGTGTCACATGCATATTCACTTTTTACATAATAGCAGTGAAGGGATGTTCCTTTGTCTATCTGAGGAACTGTATATTTTGTCCACTTTCATTGTCCGTCATGTTCATAGTGAGTGCAAACAAAATGATTATTCAACTTCAATGCTTTGTCTTTTGAAAAGATTGAATAAATATATTGGCAAAACTGATGAAAAGCAAGATAATAATGTGAGAGGGAAAGCCACAATGAAGAATATGAAACCATCACAGTAAAGGATATCTTGTATTCATTGATTATTTGTTTCTCTTCTGACATTCTCTGAGCTTGAATCTTCATCTGTCTCTCTGCAACATCATTCAAGAACTTGGATTCCCCATCGTCAACTCCTCTTATCATGTTTTCTGAAAGAGAGAGAGGAAAGTGGAGGGAGGAGGAACGGGAGAGACGGATGGTGAACTATTATTTACTAAACGAATTTTTGCCATGCATTCTGATATTTCCCTTCTCATCCTCCATGCATTTAAGAAACTTTAAGGGGGAATATGTGTATTATGTTTATAAATATAACACCATTCTGATTTGGTAGACTATATTTGGTGGAAAAGATATAGATCATTCCTTTTCATACAAAATTTCAAATTAAAACCTAATCTGAAACACACTTAAAGATCCTCCTCAAAAATTATGTATTGTTTTTTCTGAAGTTGTAAAATCATATTAAAGACACTATGTCCCATTTGCAGCCAACATCAACATTCTGTAGAACTTTGCAGGAATTATGAATATGTCCTATCGGTGAAATTTAAACGTTAGCAGTGTCCTAATAATTATTTCGGCCTGCAAACGGGACATAGTACCTTTAAATGATACATTCACTTGGGACAATACACAGAGTACTGACAAAAGATTAAACAAAAATAATACACTGTAGTAGTAGTAATTGCACAAATTCTTATGTACATGTAAAAAGAAATACTCACTAAATTTGAACTGTTCTTCAAAATCTGACTGCTTCTTCTCCTTCTGATCTTGCAGCTTTTCAAAAAGAGATCGAGGGTCATACTCCTCTTCAGGACATTCTGTGAAAGGATTCAAGAGAAAAATTTCACATCAAAGACATTAAATAAAATGATGAGTATATGCAGTCATAGAGTTTATGCTACCGATACTAGTCAGAAAAATGCTCAGCTGGATAATGTTTGTTATAACAATACCAATTTTACAAAAGTAGGTTATTACTCTGACAACTTATTATACTTTCTTAGATGCGATATTGATCATTTCCTTTTTTTCCCTTCTTCTTCTTGTTAACATTGCATTGTTATCAATGCATCAAGATTTTTTTGTTACAGATCATACGAGAAAACTAACATATAGTTCAATAGAGAGAAAAAAATTATTGAAAAATACACAAATTCACACATCCAAAATCTTTTCTACAATGCCGAGTGTACATGTAAATCCACCCTGGGGCTTCAATTTTTTTGTCATAACAAGTTAACAGACTTCAGTAAAACAGAAGTTATTAAGCTGATGAGGAAAGAGCTTTAGTCGTCTGGAGAAAACAAAAATAAGAAGCAATTGATTTAAACCTTCTGGTTGGTCTGCCGTACGAACTTTATCCCATTCTTCTTGCCTACGCTCTCGCTCCTCCGTCAGGTCCTTCTCCGAAACAAATGCTTTGAGATTAGCGCTTGCCATTATCTGGAAAGAGGAATTAAATGCAAGTATTATACTTGATCAGGACTATACTGTAGCTAAAATTTTCATACAACAAAGTTAATGTAACTCACTCACAGAACCATCCATGTGTTTCTGTGTCAATTTTGGTCGTGACATACCAACTACAACTCAAGGTAACTAGTTGAAAAATTCAAGAAAAAACATACCCATTAATAATGCTACAAATTTACATTAGGTTCATCCAACATACTTTCTCAATCTCAGTTCCTTTCTTTTAATTTCTTTCTTTCTTCTACTGTTCTATACTATCTAGATCTATAGACATCTAGGTCTAGATCTAGACTAGAGAATCTAGATCTAGTTCTAATTTTTTTTCTCCCACCTTTCTTACTTTCTTTTCTTCTGCTTGATTATTACTTCTTCTTCCTAAACATCCTAAGTAGAGTAAAAATCTATAGTTTTATTTCACATTTCATACACGAATTTTTCTCTTGCTTGGGTTGAGAAAAAATATGCTAAAAGATTAGCCTATTTGGATCAAAAACTCAATTTAATAGAAGACAATAACACTAACACCCATTTTAGTATGTGGGGCACACTTATCACTTGGACTTGAAGCACTGGTTTAAAATGAGGTAATTCTAACGTTTACCGTAAGGATAAGCTTGCATTATTGCTTAATTAGTTATTGATACACTTACCAAAGTTGATTTTTTTCAATAGTTCCTTTTTAAGACCACTTTTGCTTCGGCTTCTCTGAGTTCTCTAAACATTCAGACTCGACTTCGCTCCTGGTTTTCTTTTACAAACGGCTGTAATAAAGACTAACACAAATATTGATTGCCAAGCGCTTCGTAAACAATATGGCTGAATTTTCGCAGGTATTTGAAGACGGTCTCCGAGCGAGGAATGTTTTCGTGGCCGACAAGTATGATGATGACGGTCGAAAGGATAATTTTAAGGAAGAAGAAGAAAAATATGCTTTTACGGATGAGTCGGGACCCGAGGAAGACCCTTCATTGCCATATGCAGGGAAGGTTTATCTCGCTCGTCGGAAAAAACCAGACAGTTGGCTCACCACAATAATGGAGGTGAGCTTGCACTTTCGTCATGTTCGTCACTGCAATGTTGTACAATCATACAATATCTCCCAATATCAGTTTCATGCACAATGTATTAAGCTGAGAATGGTGTTAAATAAAATGCAATGTTTCTGCACTTTCATCTGTTTGTTAACTTTATAAATATAATCTTCAACTGTGAAGGAGGTAGACTTAACCCAAAGAAGAAGAAGAAGAAGATTACATGTATCATGACAATGCAATGGACACTCTGAGCTGACTCTGAGCTGACTCTGACCAGGGAGTAGACCGAAAATTTCTGTTTCTTTCGTTCGTTAGCGTTAGCCTCTTAATTGGGTAGGGTCGGCTCCTCTCTTTAGAGACAGAAGCCGACCAAAGATTCTCTGGTGCAAACGTTGTGCCATATTTGGCCACAAAACTTTGCCCAAAATACTCAATTTTAGCGGATTCATATCCGATGCGATTTATATTTGAAAATTAGGCCTAGAAATGTATTATGCATGTAGGCTAAATATACATCGGTTCCGCTTACCAGATTGACTGTATGATGCATTTAAGGGTCTTTTTTAAATTGTTACTGCACATGATCATGATTGAAGGAAAACGACGTCATCCATCGACAGTAACATTTTAAAATACGGCTGCAAGAATTTTAACCGAAGCTCAATTTCGGCGAAGAAAATCCGGAAAAAAGACCCTTTCCAACTTTCCATCATATCTCACTTTCTAGATCCTGGCTGTAGTACTTGTAGCATGCTTCATCTACTACTCCTACTACTACATGGACAACCTGCAGTTTCACGTCACGCATGCCTACGCTCACATGGGTCAAGCTCATGCCGCACACATGGTGGGTCAAAGGTTACTCTGGGGCGAAGGAACCAAGCAGGATGAGGACAAGGCTATGCAATGGTTCAGGTATTATTACATCTCTGCTCTCACGTTTCATCCATCTTTTTTCAAACATTTAAAATTGATTTTACGGCTAAAATGTTGCTCTGAGTGCAATTGACGAAAGTAAATCACTAGTCAGGTAAGGAATTGTCTAATGCTTGTTTGACTTTGCCATCAACGATTTTGATGTGACTGAGTGTCGTAATTCTAATGCCTGAACTGAGAGCTACAACATGTGTATGTTATTGTAGACAACTACTGTACATGGTACGCATAGATGTATGGAAAATAATATTGTGTATGGATAGAAACAGCTTCTATTCTTTTAAGTTGTTGTAGTTTATTAGGATGTTATTGCCTTCCGATAGATGAAAGGACAAATTGACTTCATTTCCTTTATCATTGTGTATATATTTTTATTCATATGACATGGAAATGTTTATCTCAAATTTAAATATTGACTGAAAATACACAACTTCATAACAATTATTTCTCATCTGATGTCTGTAAATGATTCAATTGACACTTAAATATGATTTATTGATAATTTGATATTTTAAGTCATGTTTCATATTTGTCAGGGTTGCAGCTGACAAGGGTCATCCCCATGCATCTCATAACCTGGCCATAGGTCATCTCCATGGTTACAATACAGATGTCAAGGACAAAGAGTAAGTTCGACATCACAAAGATATTTACAAAATACTGTACTACATTATTCTTTGCTTTGCAAGGGTGAAGGAAACATTTTCTTTTGATTCCAAATAGTTTCACTAAGAGTGAATTATTATATAGCAGATAGAGTATGATTTTTGCAAATGACTTCCCAACTGGTACTACAGACTTTATTTTCCCCAAAATATCAGTCTTCTTGAAAGTGGGATTCCAAATACATTGGCAAAACAATGTCATGAAATCTATCTAAACTAACTGGGCAACAAAGTTTTTAGTCGAAATTGCTGGTATATTCATAATTTAGTCATTTTGCAATCAATTCAAATAAAGATTTATAAAACATTGAGAACATATTTTTAAGCTAGGATACCACCATATCTGGATTTGTTTTCACTCCCATGTGTAATTTCAGACATTATGTTTACCATGAGTGTCTCAATCGATGAACCTAAATTTGTCTTTTTGACAGGGAAGCAAGAACTCTTCTGGAATTTGCCCGGGACAACGGAGTTCATGAGGCCCATGATGCATTGCACCGTCTTTGTCCGCATGACCAGTGTTGAGAAAATATGGAAGGAAACAAGGGAACCTTGAGGGGCCCTTTTCAGTAGGAAATGAATCCAGCTTATTTCAAAGAACAAATTGTGTTGGTGTTCCTTGTACGTTCTGAATTATGAAGGGCAGGTATCTCTGCCCTTTGATTTGCTTGGTTGGAATTAGCATTGATGTACTTGTTAACAGTATTTGAGAGGTACAGTAAATCATGGTGTTGATCAGAGTAACAGGAGTAGAGAAACAGATATGTTGATTATTTTGTCTACTTATTGCATGCGAATAAGCCTACATGTGATGATGTGTAAGAGGGTATAAAAGCATGCTTACGATCCCTATCCCTTTAGGAAAAGAACAGGAAAGGAAAGCATTCCATGCTGTACAACTATGGAATTTTTAACTTGTTAAGTCAAACATTCTGTAACAAAAAGGAATTTCTGAAAATGATCATTCGCTTTTGATGCTATTTGAAAACTTATTTAGATTTTTTTTAAATCAGTTATCATTGTGTTCTGAAACCACATGTTATATATGGTCATTGACTGCCATGAATTATATTGATGAACCTGAACCTGATACTATCATCAAAAGGCCTGAAACAACACCATGATTTACACGTGCCTTTTAATTGTCTTAGAGAAGACCAATATTCTTTTATTTAAAAGATCAGAAATATATAGGTAGCTTGCTCACATTGGAGAACAAACAAGTGATATTCTAGTGTGCTTTCAATTGTGTTATTTCAAGAGTGTATAGTATACATACTGAAATTGCCTTTCTTGTATAAGTTGTATTTATGTCTTTCAAAATGTTATCACCTTGACTAATAAGCATTCCAAATCTACAACCTTTTACTATTGTTAGTTTGTTATTTGTTTTTTATGATACATTTTTTTGCCTTTTTAACCGACATTGTAAAACATATGTATTTAGTCCTGGTAGTTGTCACAAGCAATCAGGAATGAGAAATGAGATGTGATTATGTAATAGAACACTTCACATTTAGTGTGTTCAGCATTGACAACCACTGTAATATGTCTATCATCAAATGTGTCAAGAGTTGCAAGTAGGCTGTGTATACAGGTTAGCTTTCTTATACTGTAAAATTAGTCTTTCATCTGCTGTTATTTATATATGATTACATTTGTTTGTTTTTTAGATGCCCCCCCCCCCCCTCCCAAGATCAGATTCAATCAAATCAGATTACAAATTTTTAATTGTGAGCCCACCACACTTTTTGACCAGATTACTTTTTCTCCCTTTTCTTTTCTTTTTTTTTTCCTGTTGGTGGGGGTGCATTTAGGGTAAAGATTCTAAATTATAAAATGTGAATTCTTGCTAATGGGTATTCTCAAAGGTCTCTCGAAAACGTACAAATTAATTCCCTGCATTTCCTGTCATATTAAACATGTTACTACCGGTATGTTTATTCAAAATCTCAATCCACTTTAGATCTTTAAAATGTCTAATCATATTCAAATTCCTTCCTAAAGATATTTTCTGTCACATGAAGCAATAACATACTTGTAATATACATATATATTGCACACAAGTATTTGATTTTACCGTCCAAATTATTCAGCTCAATTTTAAAATACAAATGTTTGTGTAATATATACCTTTTGAAGAGTGCTTCGTGATTGTAAATTTCATGTACATATAAATTGAAACTAGAAGTGTTCATTTGCATTCTAAAGAAAAAGGGTTTAAACAGCTATTACACATAAAAGGATGTTTATATATTTATAATAAAGACATATCCCCCCGAATGAGGCTATGAAGCCTCAACATTGAATTTTCCCTACTTTTTAGTAGAAAATTATTGTTATTGAACAATGTAGATTTGTATGCAAAAATGCAATCCAGAAATCTTCACTTACGTTATTAATCAAATAGATGCTATGTTTTATTACATTACTCTGTTAGTGTGAAATATTGCCAGATTTTTGCTGAGAAAGTTTAGTACTAGAATGTTTTGTTTTTGTTGTGACATGAAACCTAGTTTGAAGGTTCTGAAATAATTAGTCGACATGTACAGTTGTGTGCAATAGTTTTTGTTTTGTTTTTTGTTCAGTGCCAGTATAAACATATTTTAGATCAGATGTTTGATTGTGTGTTTGTTTTTCCTTTTACCGTGTTGCAGCAATAATCTTTTGTAGATATTTATCTGAAATTAGACTTGGCACAAAATAATCTCCATCACAGAACAATATCTTCTTCTTTATCTGAAGTTACTTGCCTCTTCTCATGATTAATTCACTTGTCTCTATTCTAGACCCTGCTTGATTAATATGACTAATTTGAATGAAGAGATGTGCATCATCATTCACTTTCTCAGGCTTGTTGATAACAAATGCCCAAAATATTAAGCAGTGAGACTGAAACAAAGTAAATTTTTAAAAAGTAAAAAATTCAGATCACATGTTACATTAAAAATGTTGATTTACCAAAAACAGTGATTTACAGTTTTAATTACACTGCTGAAAAAGTTATTCTACTGAATAGCACAATTTAAAAGGAAAAGAAAAATATGAAGTAATAAACAAAATATTGCATTTTGTTATGTCTACTATTAATGAATGCATTTTGTTTTTAGTAAGAAGTAATATTCCCTTGCATTGGAAAATCAAAGTAGTTCATATAAATAAATATATGATTAAGTTTAAATTTATCCTGACAAACAAAAGACTGGTAGTTTTAATGCTAGCTTTGGTAATAAATCATAACATTGGGAAACATGATGTAGCACTTATGCCAATTATTTGTGAGAACAAAATATTCAAGAACAAAATAGTCTCGTATTTTCTTAAAGACAGTATTCCATTAAAAAGTGTTGTTGAATGTATTACTGTATTGATTAAAATTAGATTTATGGAAAATTCAATTGTTTGGTGTTAATTCATTTGGGTGATATTCAGGCATCATGTGTACCCATGACCAGTTTATTGGCACAATTTTCTTTCATGATCCTTCTCAGTTAACTTTTATTCAGGCGCTTTGTCATCTTGTCGTAATTTCATGTTACTGTCCATGTGTAATACTTGTAATATTCAGGGAAGCGTACAATATTCTTGTTAAATTCTTGCATAGGTTATTTAAATGAGTCTTATACATTTAATACGTGAAAATGAACCGATGTTTGCAAAGTGGCCATAAAGCTACAGGAAGCCAGTCGTACGTTTTTGGGAAGAATTAAAATTTTAGTAATTATCAGTCTCAGTTGGAAGAAATGGCAAAATTGTCTGCAACTACATCACAGAGACATGCCGTATTCATCCAAATAGAAAGACCCATACCTAAAGTGATTAATACTACTTTTAGTTTTAAAGAAACATAACTTTCTCATTTTTGTTCGATTTCATTCAAACTTCCAAGAAGCTTGCTATCGAGATTGGATTTCCCTTTAAGAGAAAACAAAAATCACGCCCGTTTGAGACATTTTCAAGGGGAAATGCTTTACATTTTATTTACAATAAAAGACGAAAAGTTGCCGTGTTAATTATTGAGGCCTTTAGTATATTTTCCTGTCTTTTTAAAGTTTTACCCGCCCCTTCTCTAATTTCCTTATCATATTTGTTAGTTTTGCAATTTCTTCAAGTCTATATACTCATCCGGGTCTCCCGTTATAGGTCCATGTCCACTTTCCAAGAAAGAATCGAACACATTCCTTTCATTCTATTCTCTCCCCACAGGAAGTAGCTATAAAAGATATTCCTTTTCATTCTCAATGAAAGTATAGGTACCATTTAATATACTACAAGCGCGTAGCTAGGATTATATTTTAGGTGGGGCGGTAATTAGCACGCGAATCGCGCTCCCTAGGGGGTTGGGTGCAAAAAGGGGAGGGAGGTTCCCCCTCCCGCCCAAAGCGCGGAAGTTTTGACGTTTCATTAAATTATTAGAGAAAGAATACGATTCGTTAACCGTTCTAGACTCTTAACACTATGAACATTTCGTACCTGAAATACCCTTGCAATACTCGTCGAAAAAGGCTGACCTCCTTGGTAGTTTCCTGTGAGTTCAGGATTACAAAGTCTTACAAAACTTGTGTAATTTAGTTGAAAAAATGTTGACAAAAACCGACCATCAGATTTGGGAGGAGTTTGGTTGCTAAGGACAGTCATAAACGAAACTTACAAAATATTCAACCTTTATTTCTACAGCTTTCATTCTTACGATCGCCATTACCTGTCAAGTCGTAAACCCATCAAAGGGATGAAGCAAGGGTGAAAATTGGATCAAGACTGTTCGAGTTTGTGTATTTGCCCGTTAGACCTTGGAGCCCTGGCTCGATAGGCAAACCGTAAATAGTCGTTAGGCAGCATAGCTGAAGGAGCTTCCACACTAAAATAAGCTTCAGCAGCTTAGTTTGGTATAGGCCTACATAGATAGAATATAGTGAATGCTGCACATCACCCTGTAGTAAATAGTCATTTTGTGAGTAGATAATATTAATATAGGTTCTGTTGTTATACGTTTCACTGACGATATAATCGGGTGAAAAACAATTGAGGTACTCTAGACTTTAAAAAAGTATTTATTAATATATTTTCAGGGGATATACAGTATGCTCCCTAATTTTGATGAAAATTCGTTTTAGAAGCTCTTAACAGGGTAAAAAATACTTATATTTCTAAGGTAGCTCTTAAAGAAAACCATGTGGACAAAATGGCTTTAGTAATAAATAAAAAAAAGTAGCTATTTCGGTAGACAATACATACAATTAACCTACTAATAAGGCGAGGGTAGTCATGGTCTATTAGTCTAGGGAGTGCCTCCCTTATTGCGCAGATAATATGGAAATGTTTGCACATCCAAATTGTGTGTATTAATCTAGGCCTACTTACAAAGTTGATTTTAAACAATGTATAAACAAATCAATCATGAATTAAAAAAAAAATTGGATTATGCCAGATGATCAGAAACGAGTAAGAGACAACAAGTGGAACCAGAGGAATTTTCAGAAAATGGGCAGAAATGGAGAGAAAATGAGGAAAATAAGAAATGTCAAAGGCGAAAACGACTGTCAAGCCGAAAAAGAAGATCAATGAAAAATATATTCTTTATAATTATAAACCTGTTGAAAGGCTTTACTCTATTAAGCTTCACAAGCTAAAATGCCGGAAGACACTAAGGAAAAACTCATTCAGCCAGAGAATAATCAATGTGTGGAATGGTCTTCCAGGCGATGTTGTGGAGAGTACCACTATCAATCGTTTCAAATCTGGGCTTGAGAAATGGTGGAAAGATGCCCCAGATAAATACGATGACAACCCCAACCAAACGAAACCATGGATAGGAACAATAGTCTAAAGACTGAATAATCCTGGATCAAGTGAGTTACAAGTGAGTTAATTGTATGCACATTATTTTGACTTATGTGATTGATCAATGTAAATATTACCATAAATGTAGAGGTTTGAGGGGAAGGAAAACAGCAAATAGAATTAAAGAAGAACATGTTTTTAAAAAACGAAGACGATGAACAAGGAAATGAAAACAATTTAAGGGATTAAGTACAATTTTAGATTTTAGTATTTTAGAATAATTATTATTATAACATATATACGAATTATAATATTATTTTGCCAATGATTATTCTTCTTTTTTTAAAGAAAAATATAAACAAGAAGAAGGTAGAGCTTGTCATTATTTTTTCATGCAGTCAAAAAGAAGTGGTTTAGCCATGCGTTTGATAATTTGGAAACTTCTATGATAATTTTGAATTGTTGACAACAGACCATCGCGTATCACACCCCCACAGTCGGCAGGTCTACATCGCGACGAGGAGCTGCTTTGCCCACAAATACTGCAAACGAAAGGGAAACACTAGAACGTGCCGACAATTTTGGTAACCTCTTTTTGGCACACAAGAAATATCATCAACAATTATTACAAATAAAAAAACTTGTAACGTTGTATTTAAATGTAGTAGCCCTCATTTGGACACCCTATAGAATTTCGATGAAATTCCATGGATAAGCTCTGAGGTGTGATGGTAACCCTCTCCAGAATCTTAGAGCAAACGGACCTTTAGTTTTGAAATGAAAAGTGAAAAAGATTTGTTTTTCTCTTTTCTTTGAAGTGAGCAGTTATTGGCTCGTGGAGGGTTAGTTATTAAACTTCAAAGAAAATGAAAGAAATATAGTCATTTCTCATTAGAAAACTACTGTTCAGTTTGCTCTAAAATTTGAAAAGGGTTATAATCATGCCTAAGAGCTTCTACACATGGAAATTCATCAAAGTTGAGATGGGTGCGCAAAATGAGGGATACTACCTTTAATGATATCTTCGGTATCTCAAGGAGACCGAAATCATTGTTCTATTATTTTGTATTCCAGTCTTAGAATGAACTGCTACAGGGTGCTATACATTAAGTGACGACGTACGGATAGTAATATCTGCCCAAAACTCGAAATAGCGGCAGTTTCCATCGAGCTGAAGATTTCGGGTACGAGACGCACATCATTTTTATGCCGCAATTTTACAATTATGATCCACCTCGCAGCATTATATCAAGATAGTGGTCGTCAAATATGTTGATGTCATGATTGTTTGTAAATGTTTTCAAATGTTTATTAGTTTTGGGGAATCGATGAAATTTGTTCTTTGAGCGCGAATATGTGGAAAAATTGAGGAACCCACAAGAGCGATTTTTGAATATTTCCCTTTTTTTTCGCTCCCTTTATTTGGTTTACGGTAGCAATTCTGTCGAGTTGAGGAGCGAATCGCTCGTCGCCCCCGTGTATTTTTTACCCTGGCACTTCGGCATGATAACCTTTTTCAACGGATCATTAAATTGGAGAAGAGCAGTGAATATATTTATTCTATTTTTCTTAAAGTCTGATTAGTAATCCGGATCGAC
The DNA here is from genome assembly GCA_035222895.1 of Strongylocentrotus droebachiensis. Lineage (NCBI taxonomy): Eukaryota > Metazoa > Echinodermata > Echinoidea > Camarodonta > Strongylocentrotidae > Strongylocentrotus > Strongylocentrotus droebachiensis. The sequence continues at coordinate 104,392 of JAVYIG010004215.1, read as the reverse complement.
AATCATTGTACACTCTATTTACTTCTCATTTCAAAATTACTGGTCCACGCGCTCTAAATTAAAAAGAGGGTATGCACATGTCTGAGAGGGCTACTACTTTTAAAGTTATTGGATAGTTTGGGAAATTCTGGAGGTGGTGTCGGCCTCCATGATTTTGTTAAATCGGGAGGATGAACTTTATTGTGGTTGAAGTTCAACCTCTCTTGTCGAATGATCATCAATATTTATTGAACACCATAATTCGATAAATCTGTGCCTGATTTTCCGCGGTATGTCGTTTCTAGTTTCTAGCCAATTTAATTTGCCTTTACGTCTCTGATTGCTGGAGAGACTGGACTGAGTTAATAATCAGTGATTCACCTTCTCGAGAAAAACAAGGTAGTGCTTGCACGAGTTAAAAAATAATAGCCCTAATTTGCGCACCCTCCCCAATGTCGATAAAATTCTATGCGTAGGAGCTCTTAGGCATGATAATAAACGGACCAGTAGTTTTCAAATGATGAATGAAAATAATCTTTTTTTTTTCTTTGAATTGAACATATTTATGTTTCGTGGAGGGTTAGTTATCAATCTACCTTTAAAAGCGTCCCCAAAATTTGATGGCAAAATTTAACCAAAATGTTTAATGTTATGAAAGAGGATGTCATTTAAAGGACAAGTCCACTCGAAAAATAATTTACTTTTAATAAAAGCAGAAAAATCAGATAAACCAATCAAAAAAAGTTTGAGCAAAATCGAATAACTAATAAGAAAGTTATGAATTTTTGAAAAAGTATGTAAAACTATGAAACAATGGGATTCACAACACAAATTGCCAAGATGGTTATCAGTTTGTGACGTCATGTCCTCACAACTTATCAATTGCTTTACATAGTTTAATCCCATTAATTTCCCTTTTTATCCCCCAAAACTAGATTTCCCATGCCTTTGCCCAGGTTATATGATTTGTATCATATTGCGTGCATGACATTTCCCAAAAACTTTTATGAATTTTGAAAAATTGATACTATTTTCTGAATATTGTATATTCATAATTATTGATTTTTATATAAATAGTTTATCAAAATTCAATTTTTCATGATTTAACTAGACAAAAATTACTCTTTATTTGTGCATCCACACAAAAACATATTACTAAAAATCTAACTTGGATACTGGTGTGAAGAAATAAGATTTTTAGGGTGAAAATAGGAAATTTATATTATCAATATAAAGAAAATAATTAGTGGATAGTGAGGACCATACGTCATAGACTCATGAGTGAGTTGCCAATTTGTGTAGTGATTTTCAAAGTTTTTCATGTGATTAAAAATTCATAACTTTCTTATTAGTTATCCGATTTTGCTCAAACTTTTTTTTATTGGTTTGTCTGATTTCTCTGGTTCTATTGAAAGTAAGTTATTTATGGAGTGGACTTGGGCTTTAACACACGCTTCTGCAATGATATAAAAACCAAATGTTTCTGAAGACGAATATCAATAAACGTATACAAAATGTGGGTTTTCTGCCATCAATGTTCGTCTTCAAACACATTCGTTGTTAAAATAATTGCAGGTGTGTGTGTTGAAAGACTTTCTCTTTCGCATCATTAAACAATTTAAGGAAAATTTTGCCATTACATTTCTGGAAAATGTTGGGCTCCCAGCAGTTAAAACTTCACCCACAGTTTTTGTTACACGAGTTTGAAGAAAATCAAAGCTTCATTGAAACTAGCTGAGATGACACTACTTTGTAATTAGCATGATTGTTGAAGGGCGGCCCATCCTACTGCTTACAATATTCCAGAGCTACTGATATCGATGGCAACACATACGCCTGAACCACCAAAATGTATCCGATGCCATAAACATTTACCGCGATCAGCATGAACAGGTAGATTCGTTTTGAGCTTTCGACAACTCGATCTGTAAATTTAACAAGTCACACACAAATTAACCAGCTAGGATATGAATCTACATGTACTGCTTATTGGGCACGGACACTACCATCAGGCCACCACTGGTTGTCAATTTGTTGCTGTGGCTAACCCACTTGGATCATACTACAATATAATATTGAAAATTCACTGTTGCATTCGGCTACCTTATTGGCTACGCCTAACATTATCAACCTTCGGCTACTCCAGTCAAAACTTTGGGCTGAGACATTTATGACCTCAGTACCAGCTGCCACCTGCAAATATATCGTACTGAACAATAACTAGGTCAACCTGGGTCTGGCCTTTATCAGAGTCGTCATGTGCACAACAGTTTGGTCACATTCCAATTTTGGATGTAAAAAGAATAAGGTATGCTCACATCGAAGAATTAAACTGGGACATGTGCATGTCACAGTTGATCTAAACTAATTTTCCTTGTGAATAGGTTACAACCTGGAGAACAAAAAAAAAAAAAAAAAAACATGTGATGAGCTGAATAAAGAATGTCAAGAACATATACACTTATGAACAGGCCGGCATGATCTTGCCAAGGTCTTCAATTCCAGCGAAATGTTCTTGAAACAGTCTACATTTTGTCGCGGACAAACTGACTTATTCTTATCTTATGGCAAATTTTACAGATTGAAGATAATTTTAAGATTAATGTTCGACTGTTCGTATACTACATGGGCCTATGACGACGGTCGTGTGCCTTATTAGTCTGACAGTTTTTTTACGGTCATAATTCAATGCAACACGACGAAAAACTATCTTAATTTTGACTCGGTGGAAGGCAGCAGTCAGAAGACCCGACCACTGACTGGATTATGTTTTCATACCGTTGCACTATCTATTGATTTTACTTTCTCTCTTTCTAAAGAATAGTTAAACCAAAAACTCGAAATCATCAATATTAAATGTACTAAGTACTAATAAAAGATATTAATTAAGCTTGCTTCCATAATTTGTTTATAAATATTGCAGTGCATGCATCTATGTGATGTTTCTTTTAAGGGTCTGGGCAAAGAGATACCAGCTATCCTCCTAGTCTGCAAGCACAAACCCTGGTCAGTCGTAAAAGTGAGTCTGCACTATAAGACTACCATCACAACCAGTAGGTAGCTGGGCTAGACTTCTCTCAAGGCACAATGATTTGTTGATAAAGTGTCAAATTAGGGTCTGTGCCTGCAGTAGGTAGCTGGGCTAGACTTCTCTCAAGGCACAATGATTTGTTGATAAAGTGTCAAATTAGGGTCTGTGCCTGCAGACTACTATCCTCCTTGGTCCGGGCAAACAACTGTATAATGCCTCGAAACCGCGAATTCCTCCTAACATTTGGTTGTCCTCGATTGCTTTACTGGAGAAGGGGCGGGCGGGCGGATTTTTTTGTTTGTTTTAATTTCATTTTGGGGGGTCTTTTTTTGATTTTTTTTTTTCCCATATTTTTTAAAATTTTGTTTAAATAAATAAAAAAAAATCCATACAAAAAACAAAAATTCCTTGGGATGTCAAGCATTTAAACAAACGATGTCAATGAAACACTTATAATGGTAAAGATTATTTTAATGTACAATGAATGTCAAGACCAACACAGAAAGTATTTTTGGCTTTGAAATACAGCACCTTTTAAATCCCACTGTACTACTTATAGCTACTTGCGCCCTCTATATAGCAAACAATGCCTAATCGGTGACCATTAGTCCCCCATGATCCTCTTTATCTTATGTTAACTGAGAACTGATTTGATGAGATAACCACCTGTCCAGTGACCTTGCAGGGTGGTCTAATTCCTCCTGTAAACTAGTACAGATGGGCTTCAGAATGAGTTTAAAAATGCTCAGAACCCGATTTGAATGAACGGCATTTTGACATGGTATTAAAATAAAAATGGCAAGTTTAATAAATACAGAATTGCGAACTGAAAAGATCAAACTGGCAACGGGACGGATTTTGATCCTTGCAAATAATACGAGCGGCCCGAAAATGACGAGCGGGCGGTCGAGGACAACCAAATGATTTTTTTTTTTTTTTTTGCCTAATGGACAGACAAGGTCACGCGCTAGCTGAGAGGTAAATATTACCAAATTATTATTGTTTTTATGACTTTTGTAAAGAATTTTGCTAATCTTGCTTGAAATATGATTAAAATGAAAAATTTAAGCTGAAACAAACTTCGAACGCAAGGAATCGACCAACGTTAAGTCAGTTTTCTGCATGGGGAAAATAGTCTCATGTCAAGACGTCGATTACTATGACCTAAAGAAAATGAGTACAACCAACCTTACCAAACATTGTCATTCACTTGCGTTGTACAGAATAAAACAAGCCAACCACCTTACAGTAATTATACGAATGCATTCATTTCAAATTTTATAACGTATTTTCAGCCATACACTAATACCATAAAGTTGGAATAATTTCGTTACACTGACCAAAGTTTAAGAAAATTGAAAAAAACATAAACCACAGTTTGTAAAGATTATTGTGGTTTGATTGTCATTATGAGGAAATTGATCATTAAAGTTTTGAGAAAACAATAAGTGTTATCGAAGACTTTATGAACAGAACAACAGCGTATATCGCATGCTCATTATTTACAAACCGGAAATAATAAACGAGAAGCTCAAAAGAAAAGAAAATTTAATAAATGCATAAGGAAATATAGAAAAAGAAGATGAATCAAATGACAAGGCAATAAAACAGAAAAAAATGGAAAGAGAAAGAAGGGAGAAACAAATAAATATATTAGGAAAGAAAGTAGATGAAAGAAGGATAAACTCAGAAATACATCAGAAAAGACATAGGCCTAAAGAGAAAGAACGGACGAAACAAAGAAATAATAAAATTGTGGAAAGAGAGATATAGAGAAATGAGAGAAAAACATTGAAAATATATCAGAACAGAAAGAAACAGAAAAGCAAATATATAAGAAATAGAAGATGAAGGCAGTAAAAAGAAAGAAATCCATTAATGATCACACAAAAAGTGAAATTAGGGGAGAACAAAGAAATATAATAAGGAAAATATATGAGGAAAAAGGAAAGACAGCACATCTAGGGCACAGGATTAATTCAATATTTTCTTCTGAGAAAAATGTAATTTATGTAATGTTTAGTACAAAACAAACAGGAGAGCTCCTCGCGAGTGACGTCACATATTTGCCAATTTCCGTTTGATCGATTTCAAATTTGAAAATAAATTTCTTGTCCGTTATCGGATTCCCACCAACCTTTCACTAAATATGTTATTTCAAATTTTATTAAATCAACTTAATATCGAAGTGGACTTTCCATTTAGTAAAGAAAACAAAAGTTAATAGAACAATATGGATATAGATCGCTAGAAATGCTGCGAAGACATTTACTGTCACTTAATAGCGTTCACTCGCCCTGGGCTGTGCTAATCAAGGTAATAACTAATAGTTTGCTTTATCAGAGATAAATCACCGGTGCTCAATTTCAGACTCCCTGGGATATCAGGTGTCCTTATCTGACCTCGCTTGGGCTGATTCTACAAGGTGATGAACTAAAATACAGTGCTATATACTATAGGACCCCAACTCGTTGCGAACTGCGATCACGGATGATGGCCTACTGTAAGGAGAGAGTAATAGGCTGATTCGGAGAGTGGACTTTCTTGTTCTTGGATATAATATTTAACGAGCATTTGGTGTGAATTTGCGTATTTTGTCGAGTATTGTTTGCTGAAGTACGTCGCTAATGTGTATGTGTAAAACGGGATTATGCAATGCGTGTGGTTGTACATTTGAACTGACTGAGGCATCTCATTTCTTATCCCCCGGTTATTTTCCAGTAAATTTTCTGTCATTCCAAAACAAATTACACCGGTATAATTGTTTATTGATTGTGTATGTTGATTTTGGAGATCTAAATATAATCATTATATAGAATAGAATATACAATACCTGCCTTCTCGGCCCGATGATGAAATAACATTATTATATAACAACTAAGGAAAGAACATAAATACATCTACTAAACTGACACTGAAATGAATACAAAGCAATAAGTTTGTTTACCACAATTGAAATGAACCTTCCAATAATGTGCTAGAAATTCCAAGAAAGAAGAACGATCGCACTGATACAATTTCGTTAAATATTCACTAAAAAATAGAATGGAAAAAATGGAAAATAAATCCGGTATTCGAGACAAATAAAGACATGATTCTTCCTTTTCCCATCCCATATACTGATAAGTAGGAATGGTCTTATTAAAGGTAAAGACCAGTATTGGAAACGCCCCAATTTCAAAAAATGAAATGGAAGCTCTTATTACCAATCATGTGAAAGAATATGTTTTGACTAATACATGATGAAAAAAAAATTGCCGGGAAACCGCCTACTAATTCATATATTTGGTAAATTTGTTTCTCTCATGGTCTGTGAGAGATATAGGGTAGTCCCATAAACATCTTTCTGTCTATAGTGCTTGTAACTTTACGAAGAATGGGCCAAATTTCTTATCATTTTGATGATTCCAGAACCTTGCAGATGCTAGATGCTAGATGATCAACCTTTTCTGATCGATTCCACAACGTTTCTTTCACAATGCAATCGCATGACCATAACTGGTCTTTACCTTTAAATTATGGTGCCAAAAAATCCATCAAAGAACAACAAGTTACGTCGATGAAATTTCCTTATACCGTTACTTTCAAAAAACAAAAAACAATTGAAGAAACAAATAAATCACTCCAAATAAAACCCAGGTTCTCCCATCTCCTATTTAGGCAACAATTTTTGGCATTTTCGTGATACCAGTTATTCTATTAAAGTGTCAAATCAAATTTGCTATTTATTTCTCAAAATTCTGGAATAAAGGTACAGTTTGCGATTGAAATACATTCAACAATATAAAAGGGGAAATCACTCACTTGAGGTTATTCACTCGGCCCATAATTTTTTTTTTTTTTTTTTGGGGGGGGGGGGGGGCGTGTGTGGACAGATTAATTTCACTAGACTTCGAGATTCGCATCGCGATCCAATTCGCAGTAATTCTTGGGATTTTTCAGAATAATCGCGATGGTTTGCCGGGCGCTGTGTGTGCGATTGGTATTGAGAATCAAAAGTCGATTTATTTCATCCCAGGATTACAAGCGCGTATTCATCGTTGAGATTCACGCATGCGCAGTTCGAACGTTCTTACCGTCGAGCGAGAATTCTCCCTGTGTGTGAATGGGTCGCCCCCACGAAAATCTACTTCAACTTCTACGTCGGTACTTGACAAGTTGACAGGATCCATCAGTCAGGATATAACGTCAAGGTTATCTTTCTATCGCGATCCAATTCGCACTAAATATTGACTATGTGAACGGTCACAAAAAATAAACTTTGCATCACGATCCAAATCCCCGGTCCAAATCACACTAATTCTTATGTGTGAACGGGCCTACTAACTCAGAGGAGGAAGCTTCGCAAGTCATGAATGAATAGACCTAAATTCCTTCCTCTGTTTATGTCTGGTTACTAGGCAACACATACTGCAGTCAATCAAAATGTCCGATTCATTTGTGGCTGTTTTCAAGTGATTCAGATTAGCCTAATTCAAATATTCAACAATCATTTTTGAAATAAATATATTACAAAGTGAAATACACCAGTTTATGGTTATGGGCGCCATTATAATATACGAGTAAACACACCATTGACGTCAAGAGGTCAGTGGTTTACGCGCCCCTACCCATTTTAAAGGATCATTTTTTTCGAAGTAAAGACCATTTTTCACAATTTCCGTGTGTTTGCCAGGCAAACACCAGAAAATGTTGGAAATTAAAAAAAACTGGACCTACATGTTTATGATTTTTGTTGAAAAAGTGACCCATTAGAGTGACACCCCCGTATGCCTTCATATGTGAGCCCCCCCCCCCCCCCCCCCCCATTACGGTAGATAACTTCAAACAGGCGCGCGCCCGCCCGCAACCCACCATCGGTATTTACTTGTATTGTGCAGCGGTTTTCCGTGAAACCTGTGAAAAAGTGTATAGTAATATCAACGTTTTTCCGAAAAATACTCCAAAAATAACAAGAAAATTGACACGAAACAGGTAATAAACATAATCTTTATTTAGACATAATAAATATTTACTTCATTTTGGGTATGTTTTAGTAGGGTATCTCCAGGCCGGAGTTACGGGTCAAATTTCGGATAGGTTTCTGAACAAGTGCCATTTTTTTTCTTTTTTTTCGGGAATACTAAATTAGAGTTTTGACTTATGATAATAGTCGATTATCGCCCTTTCAACTGCAATGTATACGAATGAGTGAAAATGTAACCCTTGTGTGTGCCACAATTCACAGCATAAACATGTTTGTAATTCCATTATTGCAGACCATGCCTGGGTAAATTAATTTTTGCAGTGATTGCCATGAAAAAGGCTCAACAAAGGATAATCTGATTATATTGCAAAATATAATTGGCTAGACGGCCAGTTGGCAACCACTCAAAATCGACTATTACAGTTAGAGTAACATAACGCAACAACGTCACTTCAAAGAGATAATAACACGAATGGTATTATTATGAGTACAGTGATCTGGTGAAAGAGACATATTTAATTACATACACATATACATATTGTTTCATAGTCTGGTTGAGCCAGGGGCGTATATAAATACAAAACAGCCTTGGCGATAAATACTTTGCTCGAGACTATCGCAATATATTCTGTGTCTTGGCCCCCTTCTTTTTATATTATATATTAATGATTTTTATCTTTCATCTGATGTACTATCTTTCATATTTTTTGCAGATGATTCAAGTGTATTTTTTTCTCATAAAAACCCTGAAGTTTTATTAGATACAGTTAATATTGAATTAAAAAAAGTTATTTTGTGGATTCATGCAAATAAGTTGTCCTTGAATCTTCAAAAGACAAACTATATGTTTTTTAGTAACTCCCTAAAGGATGTACCTGGAAATGTATTTTTTGATGATGTTAATGTTGTGAGAGTAACTTCCACCAAGTTTCTTGGGCTACACATTGATGAGAAGCTGTCTTGGGCATCTCATTGTACTAATATTTGTAAAGTCGTGTCTAGAAATACTGGTGTAATTTATAAATTAAGTTCTTTTGTCCCACAAGAAATTTTGCTTATTTTGTATTCTACTTTAATTTTGCCTTATCTCAATTATGGAGTGCTGGCATGGGGGAAGTCATTGAAAACACAATTAGATAAGATTTGTGTTGCCCAAAAGAGGGTGGTTAGAGTTGTTTTTAATGCGAGCTATCGTGCTCATACTAATGTTTTGTTCTACAGTAATAAGCTATTGAAGGTTGAAGACATTTACTTTATACAGTTAGGCGCAATTATGTATGGTTTTGAAAATGGTACTCTCCCAAATGTGTTAATACAAATATTTCGAAAGAACAATCAAATTCATAGCTATAATACAAGGCAGGCAACTGCACTTCATATTCCACGTGTAAGAACTGCTTTTGCTCTGAAGACGCTGGCTTGTACTGGTCCCAAGTTTTGGAACTCACTCCCTATCAATGTAACTAGATCTGTCAGTGTCTTTGGTTTTAAACGCAAATTGAAATTACATTTATTGAGTAACTATGTCGACAATTAACGTAAAAATTATATCACCAGAAATGATATTAGGAAATAATTTATCAATTGTTATTGATAACGTGCATTATCTTTTTGTTTTTGTTATGTTTGATTATTCAATATAAATGTCAGCATTTCACATTCTCTCACCCCCCCCCCTCCTCTCTTCTATTTTTTTCTTTTTCTTTACACCTAATACCATTTTCCCCTATATACATATAACTTTCTTCTTTCTCTGTTTTTTTCTCTGTTTTGTTGTTTTTCTCGTTCCAGTTTGCTTTTTTCCTCTTGATCCCTTTGTATATATTTTCATCCTCTCCTTTTCACATTTCAAGCTATCCCTTTTTGTAAATATTTCCCCCATATTTAATCATGTGTAGTTTTTTGATAACTTTGAAACATTTTTAAAAGTGAAACATTAATGGATTATGTTATATGGGGACCTTGCTCTTACAAGCCCAGCTTTTCTAAGGTCTCCACTTTCTTTCATTTGGATTATATATCGACTTAAAATTGCACTTAAATTGTTTTTTCTTATGCTGTTTTTTGTTCTATTATTATATGTAAAAATGTTGTGAAAGAAAGAAATAAAATGAACCTTGAACCTTGAACCTTGAAGGAAGAATTTTTTTACCTGCACAACTGATGGCACTCGAGCTCGAGTGATGCTGTACACGTGATTCATCTCATGTTTCTCAGCATCACTCCACCATTTAATATCATTTCAGGAATGGATACCAGGAATACTGTAGCACCAAACATGCATCCAACATAAAGGACTGATAAGCCAGTCATTGAAATCGGTAGTCATATTCCACATAATTATTTCCTTTTGGCAATATTTGGGGCTAAATTACAGCACAATGATGGGAAGATACGGCGCGCCAAGTCCGACAAAAACCCCGCGAAACGTTTGAACAGGTTTGAAGCACAGTCTTTCCGGTAACATGAGCAAGGGAATGAAAAACGCCTTGAAATAACTAGTCTGCAGGCACAGTCTCTGATCTGAAACTTTTAACAGATATACATGTACATGTATTATGTTTGGAACAAGCGTCTATTATAATAGTACCTGAGCAGCTACCGTATGCACAAACTGTCGTTTTAGATCATGCAAAATATAAATACTATCACAAACAATGTTATCAATATCATACTTTTTTTTTCCTTCTGATGAATTCTAGACTAATGGGAATAACATAGATTTCTACCAACAAAAGGGAAATACAGTCATGATTACCAAACATGCAGAGTATTATAAAATAAAAGATGTAATTTAGTTTAGTAACTCAACCCGTGTCTGTCAGCCGAATTAACGGATATGAATCAAACTGACCTATTACAAATAGTTATGTTGATTATCTATTTAATACGTGATTTATCTTGAGAAAAATATTTCATAATTCTTACATAAACATTGCTTTCGCTGAAATACATGCAGAATTGCAAGTACAAATTGAAGGATATAATGATTTGGTAGAAATGTCTCTGAATGTACTTATTAATTTTACTTCGAAACCAAATTTAAATTTGCATAATCATACTCTGAACAAGGGCCACTCATGCTCTATTTTGTATTTTATGATTACAAGTCCCTGATTATAACACAGAACAAAATATAAACAGAGAAACAATTACTTCAGTATTTTAGTTGTTCAATGAATATATTGATTTGCAGAGTGTGTGGGCATTCATTCCCAAGCAGTGCACATTAAAATAGACACATGCCAGGTCCATCGGGGGTCAAGGGATTGACCCCTTGCCACATTCCCGGGATATAGGTCCACACTTTAGGAATATGGCAGCTAGGGGTCAATTCATTGACCTCCAATGGACATGGCATATTATGTATCATAGTAGTACATTAAGTAGGTACACCGTACACTAATGTATAAGCATGGACCTACTATGGTATGAGCAGGGATGTGTTGGTATGAGCGTGTATTCTCATTGCAAGGCTATAATCGCATCGCTTGATATGGGGCTAATATATAAAATGGAGAAGATGCTTACAATGTATATTCATTCTATAAGTATTATCAGTATCATGGTTTACTGGAGATCGTTGTTCAATTGTCAATTGACAGAAGGCCCCTGATGTTGCAAACATTGCACAACCAAACATCAACTCGGAGTCTTAGCCCGAGTCTTATAGAGGACACATCAAAAATGCTGATTCAACACCGGCATGGAAATTGGAATTCAACTGGTTTCCATTTACTACATTGTTCCCACACCAAAAATGAGTGTTAAAGAAACATGAACAAGGAAATTATAGAAAGTGATGGAATTTGTAATAAAATCGTTTTAATTCTGTATCGCCGTTGTTGAAACATCTGTCCAGTGTCGTTTATAATTATGTACCTTTATAGATACCAAGGTAGTTTACCCTGTTGTATATGTTTTTGCAAAACAAAGTAGAGAATCATCCATTATAACACTATTCTCTCCTGGCACCAGCGGTGTAGGTAATTAAGAGCATGTGTGGCCTCCCCGTCCAGTTGAACGGTATAACAATTAACAACAATGAAAAGAAAGACATGAAAGAGAGAGAAAATGAACATGGTACCATCTTACCCCCTGTCATAATTGTATCCCTCATATTTCAATCCTACGAACCGCGAACCATGACGAACCACCCCACCCCCTATATATACTCGAAGACTTTATAATTATGAGGCATTTTGTTGTTGTTTTGAATGGGTAGGCTACTGTCGAGCTTTCAAAGTTACACATGCACTCTTTAGAAAAAAGAGAAATACGGTATATAGGTCTCGATCTTTACGCTTCCAAAATTTGTTCTTTACGCTTCTAAATACCAAATGGAAATCGATTACCACGGACTTCACACATGTGGTTAGAGTCGGGAATGTAAATAGATGTCGTGACAAATGACATAGTGCTTTCCTGGGGCCCGAGTCAACGCCCTTGCATCCCGAGTGATTATACCCCTTGATTACGTCAAGTGTCTGAATTTGACATCCATTTAGAAAGTAAACGAATGATGACTCAATAATAAATTTAGTCTTTAATTCTATACATTGTTGAATGAAATGTCATCAAAGAATTCCATTTTTGTTGGAAAACCAGAGATAGAATAAATATATAATAATATGTATGCAACATATTATGACACTAAATTCTAACTGAAATATAGTGCAATCGCCTGAGGTGCACAAAACACAGTTGCACTAGGATTGCGCCTGTTCTTTTTGACCGTATACAATATAGATTAAATCTTCCACAGCTCTGTACATAATTATATATCTGCACAACTTCATGTAAAGAACATGCAGAGCTAGATAAGAAAGAGCATAGACGGAAAGAGCATGACCGTTATTACGTGCCTAAATCCCCTAGCTTCCGGGGGCTCTGTCCCCTGAACCCTATTAGGGGCCCTGGACCCCACGCCAATGTACCCTCCCGTGCCAAAAGTATTGCAACATAGACACACACATTACACAGGAGACAAATAATTACATGAAAATGAGTTTTAATGAATATGTAGTGCATTATTTGTTATCATACTATCAGGCACATTTTATTGATATATCAATAGTCATTTTTCATGTAAGATTCACGAGTCTCTAGTATTTTGTTGGATATCCTCGCCTTCTAATGATGGCGCGCATCCTTCTTGGCATCGTCGCGTAGAGTCCTTGCAATCTTTCTTGGGTGATGCTGCCCCAGGCCCTGAAGATAGAGCGGACCAAACCTTCCCTCGTGGTTGGTCGGTCTTTGGTGTTGGCTCTCTTGATGTCATCCCACAGATTCTCTATCGGGTTAGCATCTGGTGATTGCGCCGGCCACTGCACCCTGTTGACGCCAGTTTCGTCATACCATTGGTCCATCCTGGCTGCCCTGTGTGCCGGTGCGTTGTCATCCTGGAAGACGAACGGGTGTTGCGCGTTGCCAAAGATGTTAGCAATGGATGGAAACAAGTGGGCGTCCAGAATATCTCGATATTTGGCGTTATCAATGTTCCCATCTACACAAATTTAACCACAAATTTAACGAATTTCATCATGTTGCAATACTTATGGCATGGGAGGGTACGCTCCACTCTACCTGGTTGTAAATACTTAAGCCCCTCCCCCTCCAACTTTGAAAAACGTTCCGCGGGGCCTGCAGGCATGTAACATGTAAGAGTCCGATGGTGATGCAAATTTTTGTTCTGCCCCCCCCCCCCCCAAAAAAAAAGTTTTTGCTCATTACGCCACTGCATAATAATGAATCAAACATTATTTTTGAACATTCAGAAAAGGATTAAAAGTAGAGATCGGTACAACGAATCGTCTTCAGTTTATCTAATAATTTAATGAAACTTCAAAGCTGCAGCGCTTCGCGCGGGAGGGCGCTTCACGCATTCTGTAAGTGATTCGCCCCCCCCCCCTAAAATAAAAATCTAGCTACGCGCTTGTTTATAATTATATAGGGCCCAAGAAAGCACTGACAAATAATAAATAATACCCGCATAGTTACAAAAGAAAATTCAAAGATGAGCTTTTGAGGAGAGTGAAATCAAAAGTATCACAATACACTCCATGCGGGGAGCCCTGCCTCAATACATTATATCATAGGTTTTCAAAACATATAATTTTAGTTTCTGCACTTTAGGGGAAAACTTTCCGTAAAATAAACTGAAGGCCTACATCAATATCTTTTAAAATAAAGAGTAAATCCATAAAAATGTGAGGATTGGGTCTCCATTCTGTCACGCTGGAGTTACCTATAGACCTACTAATAAATTGAATATATTATGATGGAGCATTATAAGCATGGACCTACTTCATGATATAAGACAAGTTGACTTTAAAAACTAAATTAAAACAAAATATGTGGTCCTTTGACAAAATAATACATAGTTAGAAGAGTAAATTAATGATAGAGGGCGTAGAAAATATAAAATGAATCAATTAAAAAAAATATAAAAACAATGTTTAATTTTATAAAAATGTAACAGTAATGTTTTAATACTTATTAGGATTCAGATCATTAAATTTCAGCACGATAGGATTTGGGCTTATCAATTAACAGTAGTTTGTTATATAGGCATCAAAAGACTCTCTTTCAAGAAAGGTTTGCAACACAAACTCATTTTCATGGCGATGGTAAACTTTTTGATACGGCATTTGTTGAAGTATTCCCAAAGTGGCTTTTCAATTGATGTCCGAATGATGTAAATAACAACTTTCATCATATCATGGGAAATAAATTTGTAATGAATAACATTTAATTATAATATTAATGTTACCAGCAGGGTCGATACCAAACATGCGTTGCGTTCTCCCCCAAACTCCTGGGGACCGCTCACGGGATCCTAAAGAGATACAGCATCGGGCCTACACAAGACTCTGAAACATTATAGAATGACTTTGATATTTTTGAGTGAAATTTAATGTATATGCTTTAAATATAGATTATAGATAGAAATAGACTGTACAATATTAGTGAGAGCATTAAATAGAGAATTTGACTTTGTAAAAGTACAAATTTCGAGACAAAAATTGGGTTGCATGCTCCCCCTAACTCCGGGGGCCAACTCCATGCACTCAGAGATTCCCCAAGAAATCCATCTTAGGGTCTATACACAAGACCTGAGACATGCTTTTAGAATGACTTTGATATTTTTGAGTGAAATTTAATGTATATGCCTTAAATATAGATTATAGATAGGAATAGACTGTACAATATTATTGAGAGCATTAAATAGATAATTTGACTTTGTAAAAGTACAAATTTCGAGACGAGAACTGGGTTGCATTCTTCCCCTAACTCCCGGGGACCACTCCATGCACTCAGAGATTCCCCAAGAAATCCATCTTAGGGCCTACACAAGACCTGAGACATGCTTTTAGAATGACTTTGATATTTTTGAGTGAAATTTAATGTATATGCTTTATATATAGATTACAGATAGAAATAGACTGTACAATATTAGTGAGAGCAATAAAAAGCGAATTTGACTTTGTAAAAGTACAAATTTCGAGACGAAAACTTGGTTGCATTCTCCCCCTAACTCCGGGGGACCACTCCATGCACTCAGAGATTCCCCAATAATCCATCTTTGGGCCTACACAAGACCTGAGACTTGCTTTTAGAATGACTTTGATATTTTTGAGTGAAATTTAATGTATATGCTTTATATATAGATTACAGATAGAAATAGACTGTACAATGTTAGTTAGAGCAATAAAAAGCGATTTTGACTTTGTAAAAGTACAAATTTCGAGACGAAAACTGGGTTGCATTCTTTCCCTAACTCCGGGGGACCACTCAATGCACTCAGAGATTCCCCAAGAAATCCATCTTTGGGCCTACACAAGACCTGAGACATGCTTTTAGAATGACTTTGATATTTTTGAGTGAAATTTAATGTATATGCTTTATATATAGATTACAGAGAGAAATAGACTGTACAATATTAGTGAGAGCATTAAATAGAGAATTTGACTTTGTAAAAGTACAAATTTCGAGACGAAAACTGGGTTGCATTCTTCCCCTAACTCCCGGGGACCAACTCCATGCACTCAGAGATTCCCCAAGAAATCCATCTTTGGGCCTACACAAGACCTGAGACATGCTTTTAGAATGACTTTGATATTTTTGAGTGAAATTTAATGTATATGCTTTATATATAGATTACAGATAGAAATAGACTGTACAATATTAGTGAGAGCAATAAAAAGCGAATTTGACTTTGTAAAAGTACAAATTTCGAGACGAAAACTGGGTTGCATTCTCTCCCTAACTCCGGGGGACCACTCAATGCACTCAGAGATTCCCCAATAATCCATCTTTGGGCCTACACAAGACCTGAGACATGCTTTTAGAATGACTTTGATATTTTTGAGTGAAATTTAATGTATATGCTTTTTATATAGATTACAGATAGAAATAGACTGTACAATGTTAGTTAGAGCAATAAAAAGCGAATTTGACTTTGTAAAAGTACAAATATCGAGACGAAAACCGGGTTGCATTCTTCCCCTAACTCCCGGGGACCACTCCATGCACTCAGAGATTCCCCTAGAAATCCATCTTAGGGCCTACACAAGTCCTGAGACATGTTTTTAGAATGACTTTGATATTTTTGAGTGAAATTTAATGTATATGCTTTATATATAGATTAAAGATAGAAATAGACTGTACAATGTTAGTGAGAGCAATAAATAGCGAATTTGACCGTGTAAAAGTACAAATTTCGAGACGAAAACTGGGTTGCATTCTCCCCCAAACTCCTGGGGACCACTCCATGCACTCAGAGATTCCCCACGAAATCCAGCTTGGGGCCTAGGCATACACAAGACCTGAGACATATTTTTAGAATGACTTTGATATTTTGGAGTGGAATTTAATGTATATGCTTTATATATAGATTACAGATAGAAATAGACTGTACAATATTAGTGAGAGCAATAAATAGCGAATTTGACTGTGTTAAAGTACAAATTTCGAGACGAAAACTGGGTTGCATTCTTCCCCTAACTCCCGGGGACCAACTCCATGCACTCAGAGATTCCCCAAGAAATCCATCTTTGGGCCTACACAAGACCTGAGACATGCTTTTAGAATGACTTTGATATTTTTGAGTGAAATTTAATGTGTATGCTTTATATATAGATTACAGATAGAAATAGACTGTACAATATTAGTGAGAGCAATAAAAAGCGAATTTGACTTTGTAAAAGTACAAATTTCGAGACGAAAACTGGGTTGCATTCTTCCCCTAACTCCCGGGGACCAACTCCATGCACTCAGAGATTCCCCAAGAAATCCATCTTTGGGCCTACACAAGACCTGAGACATGCTTTTAGAATGACTTTGATATTTTTGAGTGAAATTTAATGTATATGCTTTATATATAGATTAAAGATAGAAATAGACTGTACAATGTTAGTGAGAGCAATAAATAGCGAATTTGACCGTGTAAAAGTACAAATTTCGAGACGAAAACTGGGTTGCATTCTCCCCCAAACTCCTGGGGACCACTCCATGCACTCAGAGATTCCCCACGAAATCCAGCTTGGGGCCTAGGCATACACAAGACCTGAGACATATTTTTAGAATGACTTTGATATTTTGGAGTGGAATTTAATGTATATGCTTTATATATAGATTACAGATAGAAATAGACTGTACAATATTAGTGAGAGCAATAAATAGCGAATTTGACTGTGTTAAAGTACAAATTTCGAGACGAAAACTGGGTTGCATTCTTCCCCTAACTCCCGGGGACCAACTCCATGCACTCAGAGATTCCCCAAGAAATCCATCTTTGGGCCTACACAAGACCTGAGACATGCTTTTAGAATGACTTTGATATTTTTGAGTGAAATTTAATGTATATGCTTTATATATAGATTACAGATAGAAATAGACTGTACAATATTAGTGAGAGCAATAAAAAGCGAATTTGACTTTGTAAAAGTACAAATTTCGAGACGAAAACTGGGTTGCATTCTTCCCCTAACTCCCGGGGACCAACTCCATGCACTCAGAGATTCCCCAAGAAATCCATCTTTGGGCCTACACAAGACCTGAGACATGCTTTTAGAATGACTTTGATATTTTTGAGTGAAATTTAATGTATATGCTTTTTATATAGATTACAGATAGAAATAGACTGTACAATGTTAGTTAGAGCAATAAAAAGCGAATTTGACTTTGTAAAAGTACAAATATCGAGACGAAAACCGGGTTGCATTCTTCCCCTAACTCCCGGGGACCACTCCGTGCACTCAGAGATTCCCCAAGAAATCCATCTTAGGGCCTACACAAGACCTGAGACATGCTTTTAGAATGACTTTGATATTTTTGAGTGAAATTTAATGTATATGCTTTTTATATAGATTACAGATAGAAATAGACTGTACAATGTTAGTTAGAGCAATAAAAAGCGAATTTGACTGTGTAAAAGTACAAATTTCGAGACGAAAACTGGGTTGCATTCTTCCCCTAACTCCCGGGGACCACTCCATGCACTCAGAGATTCCCCTAGAAATCCATCTTAGGGCCTACACAAGACCTGAGACATGTTTTTAGAATGACTTTGATATTTTTGAGTGAAATTTAATGTATATGCTTTATATATAGATTAAAGATAGAAATAGACTGTACAATGTTAGTGAGAGCAATAAATAGCGAATTTGACCGTGTAAAAGTACAAATTTCGAGACGAAAACTGGGTTGCATTCTCCCCCAAACTCCTGGGGACCACTCCATGCACTCAGAGATTCCCCACGAAATCCAGCTTGGGGCCTAGGCATACACAAGACCTGAGACATATTTTTAGAATGACTTTGATATTTTGGAGTGGAATTTAATGTATATGCTTTATATATAGATTAAAGATAGAAATAGACTGTACAATATTAGTGAGAGCAATAAATAGCGAATTTGACTGTGTTAAAGTACAAATTTCGAGACGAAAACTGGGTTGCATTCTCCCTCAAACTCCGGGGACCACCCCATGCACTCAAAGATTCCCCTAGAAATCCAGCTTAGGGCCTACACAAGGCCCGATACATATTTTTAGATTGACTTTGATATTTTTGAGTGAAATTTAATGTTTATGCTATCATTGTGAGGTTGGGAGTATTTGGTATTAGAGGGTGTTGCACAGTGATGTCTTCAAAGAAAACCATAAATATATCAGGATTTCTTGCATGTTAAAGGGTTAGTACATGCAGTAGAAGATTATATAAAGAGTAACATTTTATACAAAAATTATTCCGTTTTTCATCAACCTTCAACAATGTTACCGATTCACTTTTTTAATTATTATGAAAGCAATTTCATATTCTTGAAGACGGAATCGTTCGAGCTGCCATGGAGTGGTTATGTCTTGCGATAAGTATGCCTCGGGTCATTTGTCACAAGCACCTTCTCAAACATGGAAACAATGTTTCTCGCATTCAAGAGATATGTACGAGTTGTTTAGTCTAGAATGCAAGTGTAGTAATATAATACGTGTCGAAAGAAAAATGCTGAGCACAACATCATTGGTACAAAAATGGTATTATATTCAATTAATGGACGCATGAATTGTAAGTTGCATGAAGAATCTACATGGAATTAGTAATCTAGAGAGTTGGGGGAAAGTTCTTGCCATTTATCATGTATTTCTCTTCATGAAAATGATATTTTCAGATGAAGTAATCATTTACAGCGAATGAGTTTTAAAGATTATCTGTACTAGTTTATAGGAGGGATAAGACCACACTGCAAGGTCACTGGACAGGTTGGCTATCTCAACTCAGCTCTTAATTAACATAAGAAAAAGAGGATCATGGGGGACCAATGGTCACCGATTAAGCTTTGTTTTCTATGTAGAGGGAGCAAGTAGCTACAAGTAGGACAGTGTGGCTTGTCATTTCCCAACTTTCAGGACTAAACTCAAAACCCTTTATCTAAAATATTGTTTGTTTATGGCTGTTTGAAGGAAAAAAACTTCAATCAGAATGTTCACATTTGGACATGGGACACCGCCCTCCATTCTGGCCGTATGGGGTACAATACAGGAAGGGGGTGGTTAGGGGTTAAGAACTCCTTAATAGTACATCTTTTCTTTCTTCTTTTTTTTTTGGGGGGGGGGGAACACATCACCTCATGATTTGGGCGACGCAATGGGCTCACTGTAATTTGTCTTTTCGTGCCCATAATGCTTGTCGGAATGAACGAAACATATTCAATTCTAAAAATAAACTACTAAAAAAATGGCAAACTTCTCAAGCTTGTTTAAAGTTAATAATTGCAATTGATAAGAACCTATACATATTTTAATTTAGCAAAGTGGCATTAAAGTCAGTCCTTTTGCAAAGGGATTTGCAAATTGATGTATTTAGACCCTGGTCCTGCACGATAGGCCTCCCTGGTTCTTGCCACAAGAATATTTTGAGGCGACGCGTTTAGAAATAAGATATGAAAATGGCTTTGAACTTTATTAATACAAGAATTTGTAACTCCAATTTTTTCTTGATAACGGATACAGAAAGGAGTGGTAATATTCTCTCCAATTTGAAACATCCCCCATCCACCTATTGGTGGGTGATGATATATCACGTTGAAGGCAAACCTTTAAAAAATCTAACTTTTGCCTACAATTTCCCTGACAAGTATTATTTATAATTATGTAGGCTTAAAGACCTACATTTAAGTGAAATTAAGCAATAAATTGTTTTGCAAAGTTGAGGCTCCAAACACATTAGAGTGGCTTTAAAGGGTTGTCTTTCCTATCTCAAAATCATCCAACTCTGAGAATAAACACAAGTTCATAATTGTTATAGAAGTTAGAGTGAAAAAACGTTGAAAAGAAAACGGCTTACAATAAGTAAGCATGATCAGAGCGTTGATTGAGCGCAAACCTTTATGTTTCTAAACAGATTACTTTCAATACTGGTGTCTGTTTTAACCATTTAGGCAATCGCATAGGTATCCAAATAGTAATTGATTTGATTTATTATTTTCGGCAACAAATAGAGATGATTTGATAGAGATAGAGATAACAATCTTTTGAAGTGTCACAAATAAGAGGCTTGAGATAATGCCTGCTTTAAGTTTAAAACTTATATTTACATTACATATTAATGGAACAAATAATAATTCATTCTTTAATAGGTAAGGAGAGTGCGAGAGCGATGGTGTTAATGGAGACTAGGAAGATAGAATAGAAAGAGGAGATGAGGTAGAGGAAGATTGAGAATCAAGATGAAAAATGAAGAAGAAGAAGATGAAGAAGAAGACGAAGGAGAAATAGAAGGGAAAAAAAGATAAGAAGATGAAGACGGAAGAAGAAGAAGAAGATGAAAGCAGGAAGGAGGGAGATGATGATGAAAAAGAAATTGTCAGCTGGAAAGAGAACGGGCCCAGATATTCAAATATTTTACCCATTACTTCCCATCAACGTATTGTGTTCACAAGGTAGGTCTTATCCTAACACCTGGAACATGATGAAATAAGTGAACTTTTTTGTTGAATGAGTAGCGTTTTCCTATCGTCCTATATTATAACTGACATGGAGCAAATATGGATCATTGTAGGAATGAGCAAATATGAGGTTTGAGCCTTAGAATGTGTATTCAGAAATGATATATTGTTGAAAGGCCTTTAATAGAAAATACTGAAATAGCTAGATAATACTTTCATTCGGTAGAGAATTCAGGCCATCCATCTGAGCGAATGTGCCCAAGTGAATTTACGGACCGATTTTGAACATTGGAAATCAGTATCGTGTCTTTGGGGAGTGTGGGACATGGGGGGGGGGGGGATGGAGAGGTAAGATTGTGTTTGTAGTATTACAAAACCAATTCTTTTCTTCAATAAATAACTAAATGTAATCTACATTATCCCGCCGAGTGACTACATTTCAAAATATTTACAATACATAGTATAACCAAATAATCTGTTGGTTTATAAATAAAGGAGGGATGATATGGCTGTCCAAGAAAATAATATTTGTTTGTCCCATTGTTATAACAGATTTGCTTGATAATGTACTAACATTTGCAAAGCAGTCGAAGAAGCAATTTTGCTATACCTTCTGGCATATTAAATTTCTTACCATATAAATCAAATGTACGCATATTTAATTCTTTACTTTGCTAACCTAACAAATTGTTAATAATCTGCCAGGTGAAGGAGTGCTGAATAAAGACATAAAAAGGGAATGTTCACCCTAAAATTATTTTGCTAAGAGTAAGAGTACAACAATTGGAGAAGCAGATCCGATTCAGTGATAATTTTAGGAAAATTGGACACCTAATAAAAAAAAAGTGAAATTACATTATATGGTATGAAATTTTCAACATTTACAGAGTAAAATAAATTGGCAACTCTGAGTGATGTCACTCATGAGCAGCTCTCAAATCGGTTGTACACATAATTTCACTAATTTCAATTGTAATCACAAATTTCTTCAGACCTGCGCTTCGTATGTAGGGTACATGATCAGAGCAATACGTTTATGCATTCAAGCGCGGATCCAGGATTTCTGAGAGGTGGGGGCCCAATTCTTTTCTTTTTGCTCCATCGCGCCGGCAGAAAATGCGTTCAGTGGGGGGGGGGGGGGGGGGTGGGTAGTGAGCACTAATTGTTTTATTTGTTTTGCTCCCGAAAATTTGAAAATCGCGCCGGCCGAAAATTCGCTCAGTGGTGGGGGGGGGGGGGGGGGCCATCTCCAAAAAATGGTAAAATTAACGTGTTTTTACGCGTTTTTTCACAGGGGGGGGAGGGCGCCCCCCCCCTTGGATCCGCCACTGTATGCATGTCATTCTACTGGTTAAAGTCCGTACGTCTCGAAACATTTGAGAAAAAAGGGAATTATTGAAATGTTGTGTACAAACAAATGCAGGGCTGCTCATCAGTGACACCACTCAGAGTTGCCAATTTATTTGCTTTCTAAGCTTTCACAATTGCATAACTATTTTAATTTTGTGTCCGATTTTTTCAAACTTTCACTCATCTGCTTTTCTGATTCTTCAGCTTTCATACAAAACAAGATATCAGGGCTGACTTGCCCTTTAAATTAGTTTAGTTTTGGCCATTACATTGAAAGAAGCGGGTTACTGTTGACTACAAATGATAATGTACACTTTACATGTCATTTTATTCGTGTTATTAGCGAAAAAAGCAAGAAATCAGTCAGTCACTCAACAGTGTCTGATAGCAAGGTCTAGAGTAGAGAGTAAACGATTATCTTTGGATAAATTAAACAATAGGTCACTGCTAACATTGAAATTTAAAACAACAGTATATACGTGACCTACTGATGAATGGTGATGATTACTGCCAAGTTCTACCGAACGTGATGTTAGCTGCAAAAAGGTAAACGCTGCCTCTTCATGAAATTATTGAGTAAAGTCATGAAGCAAATAATATTATCAATTCATTTTATTGGAACACGATCGTCTCCCTCAAAATTGAAATGTTGGCATCAGTGTTGGGGTTCTACATTGCCGTAAATAACAACTATTACATGAATTGTGGAGAAACTTCATCGGCCGACGGGCTAACAACTATAGCCAGTGGTCAGTGAGAGCAAAGAGATACTAGAGCAGTATAGGTCAATGGTGATAGAGAGAGAGAGAGAGAGAGAGAGAGAGAAAGAGGGTGCAGGGAAGGAATGGAATGTCGATGTCTGGGACATGAAATATGAGAAGGGGGCATGGTGATATTGGGGATTATGCAGGCTAGACATTTTGAGGGAAATGAAATGCATGGATGTATTAAAGGGAAAGATAAAGTCGTAGATGTACAAGTTTCTCAATATACTACATCTTTCGAAAGAGTGGGATCCCAGTAGCCAGGGGCGTCGCCAAAGGGGAGGGGGTGTGGGGGGGGGGGGGGTGCGACACCCCCCCCCCACCTGTCAGAATTTTGTCGGTAAAATTGCGCTGGCGTCGGGAAAAAGAGAAAAGGGGGAGGGGAAAAAAGAGAGGGAAAAAAGGAGAGGGGAAAAAAGAGAGGGAAAGAAGAGAGGGAAAGGGAAAAAAAGAAAAGAAAAAGAAAAGAGAAGAAAGAAAGAGATAAAAGAAAAAGAGGGAGGAGAGGAAAGAAATAAAAGAAAAAGAGGGAGGAGAGGAAAGAAAGGAAAAGAAAGAAAAGGGAAAAAAGAGAAAAGAGTGAAAGGGAAACAAAAGAATCGGGGGGGGGGGTGAAAGAGAGGAGAGAGAGGGGAGGTAAGAGTCTGAGAGAGGAGGAGTGGGAGTGAAAGAGAGAAGGGGGTTGTTGGGTGGCCGGAGTCGTCTCGTCGAGGGAGCAAGAAAGACACGGGTAAATATTATGTTGCTGTGTCGGGTCAGCTGTGTCGGTATTCTTGCTCGATCCTCGTGTACTATATATCAATGCAGAAGTTTGAAGTCGGTGAGATGTATATTGTCAGTCGGCCGACAAGTTTTTTTTCCCTACGAGTACGAACTGTGACTTCTTATCCGCTGTGACGACTTCGAGAGTGACTACAACTACAATACTTGTATTTTCTCGAAGTTTCACTTTCCTATAATATAAGCTAAAGAAATCAGAGGTTTAAAATTTTCGTGGAAACTAAATTCAAACAAGGTTTAAGAGTCAACAACGGTTCGACGAATCGTCTTCCTTTCTTTATATTGTGATAAAACGCCAAGCGCGGAAGGGAAAACATCATTTAGACGAGTCGAAAACGTTACAACGAATCGTGTTCTTTCTCTAATAATTTGAGGAAACGTCAAAGCTCCGGGGTCGGAGGGACCGCATTCATGTTCCCCAAATCTCCGGTAAAGGGGTACTTTTCGCGCGACAAAGTCCGGCCCGCGGAAGGGGAAACTTCATTTAGACGAGTCGAGAACGGTACACTAACGGTTCTCTAATAATACGGAAGCATCAAAGCTTCCGCGCTTCGCGCGAGAGGGGGAAACTGAATTCGGATGAATAGGGATTAATAAGATTCGAAAACGGTACGAGGAATCGTCTTCCTTTCTCTATATTGTGATGAAACGCCAAAAATTACGCGCTTCGCGCGAGAGGGGAAAACTGAATTCAGACAAATTAATAGGGCTTATTTAGTGTCGAAAACGGTACAACGAATCGTGTTCTTTCTCTAATAATTTGAGGAAACGTCAAAGCTTTCGAGCTTCGCGCGAAAAGGGGAAACTGAAATCAGATGAATAGGGCTTATTAAGAGTCGAAAACGGTACGACGAATCGTCTTCTTTCTCTAATAATTTAATGAAACGTCAAAGCTTCCACGCTTTGCGCGGGAGGAGGGGGGGGGGGACTGAATTCAGAAAAGGATAAACAGTCGAGAACGGTACAGCAAATCGTCTTCTTTTTTATAATAATTTAATGAAACGTCAAAGCTTTCGCGATTCGCGCGGGAGAACTTCATTCAGCCAAAGATAACCAGTCAAAAACGGTACAATTAATCGTCTTCTTTTCCTAATAATTTAAGGAAACCTCTAAGCTTCCGCGCTTTGCGCGGGAGGCCCATCACTCACACCCCCTAATGAGCGCGCTTTTAAGTGATTCTCTTGCTCACTACCGCCCCTCCCTGAAATAAGATCCTAGCTCCGCGCCTGCATTAAAATATATAGCTATGATGCTGACTAAATTGAAGAAATAATTCGTATATTTATGTCGTCGAGAAAAATGACAATTTTGCGCATATGCAAGTACTATAGATAGTCCATAGGAAAAGCAATTTAGCCTTCGGCCCCAGGTTTATAGGGTTGAATTTGTAGATATTGGACATTTAATTTTGTCGGTAATTGATGGCTAGTTTTGTCGGTAATCGTTGGCCTCTACGACCCCCACTGAAAAAGGTCTAGCGACGCCCCTGCCAGTAGCCCATGATCACTCTGATGAAAACTTTTCGTGTAGTATGCAGGCCTAAAACTTGTATTTTGTATCAGGGAAATTATTATAGTTACAGTTCACTGGTTGTATTTAACACGAGTATGACTAGGCTTTGAACATTTTTATGCGTTTGCGATCATCAGATTGGACCTTGGATTAGTGAAGATTGTTATAATTATGTCCATCAATGGTGAAATTGAAGGTAGTTTACTTTTTTGTTGGATAAAGAAAAATATAAAAACTTTCACGTGTAATCTTTAATGATATAACGTTCATATTCAGTTTCTTAAAACACCTACTACAATATGACGGGATAGAATTCAGCCATTTCTTCTTATTGTTTTTGGTGTTTATTTTCTTTGTGGTGTGTTCATGCAAGGAGAGTATCTCTTTGGTTCATGAGTATAAACATGTACGCGTGTTACTTCATTAATATATACAACGATTTCTTTATTTTCATTCCTCGTTCTTTATAACTATTTTGAGTTTTGATTAGAAAAATCCTGGGATAATTATAAATTAATTAGGCTAGCAGTTTGGTAATGAGGTGAAAACCCCTCTTTACTTCCTTTGATTCTTAATATAACATTAACATTAATTCAGAGAAAATTAAACGAACCATATTAACATCTCATTTCCAAAAATCCTTAATTATTATTATTATGTTTTGCTAATGACATTCTTAATCTAGAGAACATCTACAGTTAAATAAGGTTGAAAACTGAGGAATGGTTTGCAAATGAGGGAGAAGAATGGAACTGTTTAATTGAATGATCAAAACTAGGTCCTACTCAAAGTTCAAACCTAATCAAATTGAATCAAGACTAAGACACAATTTATGACTACGGTTTATGAATTCGATGGAAAGAATGCACATTAAAAGCATTTTGAATTTTTTGAGTAATTTTGTATATACATAAGTAAACCAATATTGTTTATGTTCCTGTACATTACATATACTGGCACCATGGGACTATATACCCTACGCAGAACGTATACATATTAAAATGTTAAAAACGTATTCTATCGTACTTCTATATCGTCCGATTAGATGTCCGAATAGCAAAACATGCCTACCTAAAAATACAGACAATAATATTTGATAAAAGTGTTCGGAAAAGGTAAAACAATCTAATGACTTTGTTAGTCATCACATCAATGCCTTTCAATTGAATTCATGAACTTAATATGTTTTTTAGTGTGTATTAGGCTATTCAGTTAGAAGAAATATGATATTATAATTTTCACTTATTAAGATACCCATTCAAAACCTAACTCAACTTTCCGCCCCAACCTGGACAAATTTTATATTTTAGCCTGAACGATGGATTTTGAACAGGGCTTGTCTATCAGTGATAACAGTCATGTTTAATAATCCGCTTGTATAACTTATTTTATTGAACACGTACGGCATGTCATAAAAAAGGGTGCTTTGTCATGATACAAACGATATATATATATATTGGGTTGTTTAGGGGGGGGGGGGGGGGCGGGTCATGACGCCCAAACATATGCCCAAACAAAAATTGCCAGGTAGATAAAATGTCACCCCTATTTCAGAATAAAACATAATAACCTTTTTCCAGACAACTTTAGCCAAATTAAACCATTCCTCCATTGCTACATAACTAGTAAAATCAAAGGAGTTTTACGTTTGTTAGTTTGGGTAGGGATTTTCTGTAAAATTAGCCTTGACATCAGAAAACATGCAATACTTAAATTGACTGTGACCAATTGTATAACCATTTGTGTAGTGTAATGAAGAGTTCATTTTAAAACGGCTGGTATAAGTTAGCCATTTCTGAGATTTGTTAGCAGGGATAAACGTGTGTATGAGCACAAGAGGTTTATTATCTGGTCTGAGAGCTTCTACCCATATAACTTAATCAAAATTGGGGAGGTTTTGCAAATGAGGGCTAATATCTGTACGGGTAGTAGCCCTCATTTGCACGTCCACACCAAATTATATTTCTTCTGCCAATGAAATTTCATCGAAATTCGGGAGGGTGTACAAATGAGGGCTAACCTGTTAAGCAATGGATTAGTATGTACAGGTTCGCAGACAGACTTGGGCTTGCCAAGAAGTTACTTCTTGGGCTTGCAATGCATAATGAGGTGGCATGGCTGAAGAAAACGACCACCCTCTGAAGCGACTAATAATTTACGAGTTCCGGAAAAGGATGTGACACCCAATTTCTCAATACATCAGCGTATGGCGCGCGCGGGAAACCAAGATGTATCATAACAGTTTGCCTTTGCGCGGGTACCTCTCACACGATTTTAATGGATGATGCTGGTTTTGACAAGAACTGCTGGATAATCGGAAATAGTACGTAGCGTGACTTCGCTATGTGTTTTATTGTGCTCATCACACGTTTATGCCTAATAACAAATCGTTCTCTGAACCCAAGATCGATGGTGTATACAAGTATGCATTGACGTGTTCCTTGAGTTTGTTCGACAAGTTGAACATGAGGATTTCAATGAGGAAATATATTCGCGGGTGTGTGATGCGTCCAAACTTAGTCCAATATTTGATTTTGTTATATTTTGTATGACATCACTCTGCTTCCATGCCATGCTTGATCCATCATCTGTTAAAGGCGTCCACGTGTAGCACACAAGTAAGTTGTTTTTCCTTTTTATTTTCCTTTTTCACGATTCCGCTCTGATGTGCAACCTTGCGTACACGTGGTTATTCTTAACCTAAATATAAGTGCAATACTTTTTTCCACTTCATTTAGAATAATTTAATAATGTTGTTGATGTACATAGAAAAGTCAAAGTTTATGTTCGTTCTTCAATTTTTATTTTGAACACGTTTGTTTTGAAAAGAGTTCACGTAATGACGCAATAATAAGTGAAATTCTGCCTTCCAAGTTTTGGGGATTCTCAAAACTATAGAGGAGCTTTAATTTAAAGCGCCTCTTGTGTTGGGAACCCCAAATTCGCAACAACAACAAAAATAGCAAAATTTCACTTAAATGTTTATAATGATGTAAAAGAAATGAGAATTATCCCACACTTCTGCAATCATTATCACAACAAATGTCTTTGACGCCGGATATTGATGAAAGAATACAACATTTCGGCTTCTTTTTTCACGCAGAAAACAAAAAATTAGTATTCTTTCACCAATATTCGTCTTCGAACACATTAAATAAAATGACAGCCTGTTTCATTTCATTATACAATCAAAGTAAAATGTTTCCATCATATATTTGGGGCACCCAACACTTTAGAGAGGCTGTTAGTGTTAGTGTTGGGAACAAACAGTTTAATGGCAATATTCCATAAATTGCAGAATGACGTAGAAGAGCAGATAAGAGGGTGACTCTTAACGCTCAAATCTACAAGGATTTTTAAATAAATGTGTTTAAAGAAAAATATTTGTATAACAGAATAAGAGTTTTTCTGCTGCATATAATTATATGCACAAAACTCAAATTATAAATTCTTTCATCAACATTTTGAGTGTACGTTTCGTTTCTAAACGGTCCTCTAATTTCATTCAGTCATGCTTTCTTGTTATCTTTATTTCAGTACTTCTGAGTTCAGATTATACCGTAACTAACATTGTACATCGAGCTTTATACAGTTGGAAAAAATCCAATACTTTAGGAGCGTTTTTCTCACAACTGAACAACTTTACAGAGTCCCTCTAAAAGAAAAGACGTAAGGCCTATAGTATTCATTATTATACTATTTTTGTAAAGCTTCTTTAAAATTAAAATAGGTAGAATCCACACATGAAAAGTACAAGATCACTATATTGCAATACACCTCCCTGTGAATATGATCCGTCTGCTACAAGAACAAATGGTGTGCGACTTCTTGACTTGTGTGAACCACCCCGTCTTAGGAATTCTCTGGCAGCAGCAATCTTCAGGGTCGCATAGGCCATAAAATCTTGCGATGCTCGACTTTATCGTGTTTTCATGCCCTTGAATTTTAAGTAGAAATATAGTGTACTTTTTTAATGGCTCTTCCCTAGCAACAGGATATGGGGATCCTGACATTCAGCCAAAGGTAACCCCAAATTCAACCAGAGTTAAAAAGTTTTCACCACGTATTCCACCAGTTAGTCAGCTTTATTTCAGGTACGAAATGTTCGTAGTGTAAGTCCTTAATTGTCTGAATTGTAAAAATTGTTTCAATGTCTGCTCTTTTTTCTTCCTACGTCCTAGATCTATACTTTTTCTGTCTTCTAGCTCTCTTTTTTTTATATTCACTCTCATTTTGGGGGGGGCGACCGCCCCCATCCCCCCCCCCCCCCCCCCGCCTACGCGCCTGATATACTTCCATATATATATATATACTTCGCGAATTGCATTGGTTGCCGGTGACGTACCGCATTATGTACAAAATCTTAGTTTTAACTTATAAATGCATTCATGAATTGGCACCAATTTATCTGCAAGAATTAATCGAGGAATACAAACCCTCACGCAATTTACGGTCATCTTCACAATTAAACCTCGTATCTACTTCTGTGTCAACTCTCTCTTATGGTAATCGTTCCTTTCGCAAAGCTTCTGCTGAACTTTGGAACAGATTACCTTTAAATGTAAAAAACTGTCAAACCGTTAACCTATTCAAAACTAGTCTCAAGACACATTTATTCAAAATTGCGTTTGATGATTGATTAACTCTGTTCCCTTTGATGTGTATTCCATATGTATTGTAATTTGTAGGTTTATTTGTTTTGTGTGTATAGCGCTTAGAGACTTCGGTGGTAAGCGCTTTATAAGTAACGTTTTTATTATTATTATTATTATATATATCTCTCTCTCTAGCTCTCATCATCATTCTCTTTTTATTTCCCAATAAGATAATGCGATCAGGTCCACTACTCCGGACACTACTACACTCATCATCATTTTCTAATTCTTTCCTCTCAGAACCTCTCTCCCATGAAATGGGGACCACATCTCCTTCCAAACTCTTCTTCCAGAAATTCCTCATAATCTTTGAGGAGGAAGCTCATCTCTTCTAAGAAAAATACTCCAATTTTCTACTTATACAATCAGCTGGAGCGCGTATGAAACACAATATATGATTTGACAATACGTCATTCTATAGTGGATATCGACCAATCAGCAAAGCGGTAAATATAAGGATTGAATCAGCCCATCCTGGCCCCTCCCATCGCTATATTTGCACGTAGTTTCCATTAGCAATTCTATATCTACATTTAGCTTCGCAACGATGGCGGTAGGGCTGAAGGAAGAAAACCTAGTAACAAGCCAAATTCCGGCCTATTCTGCGCCGGAGGATGGCAATGAATCTTCTCAGAGGGATCCAAATCCTCGATGGAATCCAAGTCATGTAGGAGCCAAGGAGGAATTAGCAAACTTGTACACTGCTGGTAAGTAAATTGAGTTACAGAATCTGTAATTTGTTACAATTTTCCCGGCCACTGTCCCTCCCTCACCGGTCTCCAGCCCGCGCCTCTGCGTGCTCTTTCGGGCCACTGGTACCCGCTAAACGCGCTACGCGATTGGGAGACTAACGCCTATTTTATTTATTTATGTATTAAAATTTCATTTTGTTGAGTTGTCTGAGCTGAGACCCTAACTGTTAAATTACCAAAGATTGACACTTTTACACTGTGCTAAGGCTAAGCAGCAAGTCAAGTCCAACTCCAACTCCAACTTCCGAGACCAAGGCAAAGCAAATTAGCCATCGCCCATCCACCCAAAGCAAAGGCCCAAGCCAAGACAAGAGGCAAGACTAGATCTAGACCCCCTAGTACTAGTAGTACTTTATAATACCCGAGGAAAGATTGAAAAGTTTTATTTCAAATGAATTGCGCCTCTTCAATGCCTCTATTTCCTCCGAAATGATAATTTCCAGGTTAAAATGGGTCTTTCCTTTGAATTTTAGCTGCCTGGTGCAAAAGTGAACATAGGTCTACGTTGTAATTGCAAATTGCATTTGCCCCAAAAGCAAAAGATCCGACTTGAAATTTAACAAGATGATCATTGTACCTCTGTTTTAGAGGCTTAGCATGTACATTGTATCTCTTATTCCCTAGTACTATTTTCATTCTTTTTTGTTCCTCCTAATTCATTTAAATAATTGCAGTTTTCCTAAAATTCTTTTTGTTTTAAATCCATTGGAATTGCAGCTAAGGGTATGTCTGGTCTCCTGTTCTCTACGATAGTATCGATTTCACAAGATGTCTAGCTACTTAGCTCTTTGTGAAACTGTTTAGGAAGATCAGGGACATCTCTGTAGTTGGCGGATAAAGTTATGACTGTCTTGTCGTTGGTTTCGAGAAAGGGGCCCCAGACTCCTTCATTTTCTAGGTTTGCCCATGTGTGTAGAACTCCCACCTACATTTATCTGGGAAATCAGAGAAAAGTCAGAAAACCTTATAAATTGGCTCCTTTTTAAGTCCAGGCTAAGTCAGGGAATTAAAAAAAAAAGAAATTGAATCAGAGAATTTCACTGGGCAAGAAAAAGAAAGTACCTGTATCTAGTCAGTCTCTGATAAACTTCGTCTCATGTCCAAACAGTGTTTCCACAAATTATTATTCATATACAGGTCTGTAGATGTATTTACATTTCAAACTGGTCTTTGTTCAAATAATGATCCTGGAATTTTGTTTCTTTTACAATTCATGTTGAACTTGGCTACAAGTCCTCCAAAACTGGTTTTAGTGGGGGTTGTGTGTTTGTGTGTGTGTGTTTTTTTTTCATGTAGTAATTTATTCGTGTGCATTTCTTCTTCTTCCTCGGTAAATGCTACTTCATACTAAGAAGATTACGCACTGCAGTGTGGTGTGTTCCATGTCCAAAATGTGTGTAGGCCTCAATCCAGTTGCAATATATATATATATAAATACAGTGATGTGCTGTTAAAACGAGGACAGCGATGTGCTGCCATCAGCAGTTGCATTTGAAACTTGCATAACCTCTTTAATTGTATTGTTGTTCCTCATGTCATAATAAATCTTAATAATACCTTCAATTAAACATGTAAGTCCTTTTCCCCGAAGTGATGCTTCTTGTATTTCACAAAAGTCCACGACTTCCATCTCCATAATGGTGTTGGTAACTACTTTCAAACGTTGAACATTATTTCTCATTAATGACCTTTATTGACTGACTGGACTTTTCCAATTTTGATTTTGTGAACAGGAAAGCGAAGGCAAGAGATTGTATGCGTTGTACTATGCATGACGCTGACTCTGATGGTTGCATGTCAGCTTGTGTATCATCTCAGACTTGATAACTGGATGGTTCCTTTCATTGCAGCAGGTAAGAAAGATTCAATTAACATGTTCGAGGGGTCGGTGACATAAAGACTTAACTCCATCTTGGACATTTTGAGAAAAAGTGGTTTACCGCCTTACCGGTATGTGTCACTGAGCACTTGGGCCTTGAGGAGTTGAAGAAAAGGTTGAGTTCTGGGAAGAAGTGAAAATAATTTGTGAGCATTATCATTGTTATTATGCAAGTGTGGAAGAACATCAGATAAAACATGTTCCCTGAAAAGCATGGCTCTTCAAATGCCTTCATATACTATGCCACGTGTTCGTGTAGTCCCATATACATCTTTTTGTGTACAGTGCTTGTAACATTACCAAGACTTGGCCAAGTTTCTTATCATTTTGATGATTCCAGAAGCTTGCAATACACACAAATACTTATATACTAGATGATCAACCTTTTCTGATCGATTCCTCACCGTTTCATTCACAATGCACTCGCATGACCAGAACTCAACTTCATCTTTAAGTCTATGTTTCACTAGCCATTGACTTCAATGGGGTGTTGGGTGGAGTTATTAAAGTCTTTGTGTTTCCTGGAAAGCCAACATTTGTCTGAACATTTTGATATCAAATACTCATTTTGGCAAAATATGGAGTTACATCTTTGTGTCACTGAACCCTCGTGTTGAGACTTGAGAGATGACCACCTGTTTACAATAGGCCCTACAATACCAACATAGGAGTTGCTATGTCAGACGTGCTGTAGCATCACCAGGGAAAGAAAGGTGATTCTTAGTGATTCTGGGGGAAATTACATACCACCATCTCTTATGCTATGGTCATATTACCCAAAAGTAGCCTGCTCGGCAACCGAGCTGCGAGTTTTTAACCAATTCTGCCCGGCGGCTGCTCGGCCACCGAGCGGCGGCCGCCCAGGCACCGCTCGTTTTTAGGGCATCGCTCGGTCGCCGCTGAAGTTTCAGCGCGGAGTTAAAATTTGGGCGGCGCCTGCTCACTTTTCACTTGCCGCCCAAAATACGCTCGGTGCCTGGGCGGTCGCCGCCCGGCACCGACCTAATTGCTGGGCGATGCCTAAATTCCAGCAGCGACCGAGCAGGCTACTGATCGGTCGGTCGTTGCTCAGATTTGTGACCATAGCTTTATCAGTTCTCTAATGATTGATTGACAGATGATGTCACAAAATGAATGAGATCTGGAGCATTTTTTTAGGGTGGAGCTTAACAGGTCTGAGCATTTTTTTTTTTTTTATATATGTAAAAATCTATGATATATCCAGATGTTTGAATATTAAAATATGAGTCGTATGCAGCCCTGCACATCAACAGGAATCAACTTATATTTGGAGAATTCACCCGACCTTCAAAAAGAAGGTTCAGTTCTGGGAAGAGCTGAAAAATGATTTTTGTTATTGTATAATTATGCAAGTGTGAAAGAACAACAGATAAAAAATGTTCCCTGAAAAGCATGGCTCTTCAAATGGCTTACTATTAAAAAATATGGCATGTAACAACTAACATAAAAATCGGGACAGAATTTTATGCCACATGTTTGTGTAGTCCCACATACATCTTTCTGTGTACAGTGCTTGTAACTTTACCAAGACTGGGCCAAATTTCTTATCATTTTGATGATTCCAGAACTTGGCAGCACACACCAATACTTACTGTATATACAAGATGATCAATCTGTTTTGATCGAGTTTCTTTCACAATGCAATCGCTTGACCAGAACTCAACTTTATTTTAAGCAAGCCTGGAGCCCGGCCACATGGGACCCTGTGCTTCACATATATCAGCTCATACTCCTTCCACGTTCCAACTTTACATACTTTTAACTTTACAAAAAATTCTGGTTTTGCAACTTGTGAGCTTCGACAGTTCTAGTGAACAAAGGTTCATAGTCATATCCAAATATTTTGTGCTAGAAAGGTCTAACTAAATATGCATTTATTCTCAATTATTCTTGTTTTCTTTGTTTGACAGTTGGAGGCATTTTGACAGCAGATTTCTTCTCTGGATTAGTTCATTGGGCAGCTGACTCATGGGGTTCAATTGAAATACCTGTTGTGGGACAGGTAAGTTTGATTGTCTGTAATATAAATGGGTAAAAGGCCTATGCTTAAAGGTACAGACCAGTTTTGGAAACGCCCCCCTCTCAAAAAACGAAATGGAAGCTCTTATTACCAATCATGTGAAAGAATATGTTTTGACTAATACGTAATGATAGTAAATTTGCCGGGAAATCGCCTACTACCGTAATTGATATATTTGGTAAATTATCATATTGATCCAGCCTGGATAGATATCGCGAATGCACTTCAACATTGAACATTTGGGCATATATTTCTGCTTTTTTGTTGTTGCGAATTTAGGTTACAGTATTAACATCTAAACCTCTGAAGGCAATATTTAAAGAATTTTGAATGGATATTCTGCACCCAAACCCTTGAACTGCAATTTTACTACTTCTGGTCTATACCTTTAAATAGATACCCAAATGCCTGTATTCATAACATCCAGGTCTATGGAGCTCCAAATGACTAGCTCTCCTCTCCTTTTACAAATCAATATGGGGAGAGAGCATCACCAGCATGTCAAAAAAAGAGCATTGGCGTAAATGTCATGGAAATTGGGAAAAGACCACTTTTCAACTAAATAACAAAACTATATTTTATTACTTTAGTATTGTATTAGAAACTTGTTGATGTCATTGTGATGTTCATAATATTCTTATGATCTCTAAATTCTTTATGAATGTTATTCCATAATGCTTCGAAATTGTTCGAATCATCCATATTCATCATTATTACTGAATAATTTTAATGATAATGCAGCAATCACAAAAAGTGAAAAGGGGGCCACAATCACCCCAGTCTACCATACATCCCTTGTTTTATTAAAACTTATTTGCTAACTTACATATTTATAAATTACTAAACGCCACATTTTTATCTTTTTTATTTTTAAGAAAGGAATAGCAATATGAAGGGCTATGTGCTGTTTTTGGTGGATATAAGTCTTATAAGACATCAATATTGTTACATGTACCATCAATCATGCCGTTTCGAGAAGTTCAATCTTTTTTTCATTTTTCCACTCGAGTGTTGTTGCATAGAAGCAACTGTGCCCTACACGTATTGTCAGAAGTCTGCATGTACCTGTACATGTGTTATCCATCATATTTGATTGGTCTTGATGTTTGGATTTATGTTTCCCTGTGTACATGTACAGGCTTTCATCAGACCATTCAGGGAGCACCACATTGACCCTACTGCCATCACCAGGCACGACGTGATCGAGACCAACGGCGACAACTGCATGATGTCTCTGATCGGCCTCATCCCGCAGACCTTCATCCTCTTCAGCAGCTCCACGGAGACCATCCAGCAGCACTACGCCTGGCACTGCTTCTTCCTCCTGCTCGCCATCTTTGTCACGCTGACCAACCAGTTCCACAAGTGGTCCCACACCTACTTTGGGCTTCCCGCCTGGGTCCAGTTCCTGCAGCGCTACCACCTGATCCTGCCCTGCCGGCACCACAGGGTGCACCACGTGGCCCCCCATGAGATGTACTTCTGCATCACCACCGGCTGGCTCAACTTCCCCATGGAAGCGCTGGGTTTCTGGACGGGTCTGGAATCCATCATCACCCACCTGACCGGCTACTCGCCCAGGACGGATGATTTGAACTGGGCCAAAAAGACCAAGTGATGATTGAAATTGACTTTTTTTTTTTTTTTTTTTTTTTCTTCAAGTGACTTTGGATAATGTGCTTTTATCAGGAATGTATGAATGGCATATATAGTACTGGTAGGCCTTATATAGAGGGTCATATATACCATGCATCGTATATGTCCCATGCATGATTTTAACTGTATTTTATGTAGCAAAGAAACAAACCTGATGTTGGTCTATAGTGAGAAGTGCTTAAACCTCAGTTATTTTTTATTTCTGTTTAACCATCTGTGGATACTGGGTTGTAAACATTTTACCAAAAATGTACCAATGAAAATCATATCATGTGGAACTGAAACCACTGTGGCAGACATATTTTAATCAAAAAATACCAAACGTTCACTGACATGTTAATAACATTAAAAAATATTTAGAACTAGATGGGGTCGTTTAAAAGGAGATTTGTATATTTAAAAGCGAGTTCTTACCTTCAAAGTGTTGATTTTTGCAATGTTTTCGAGCTCAGTTGTCCGGCTATGAGCAGTCACAGTGGTAAGACTGACTGCTGGATGAATTACATGTAGAAAACATCATGAAAATGGTGATTTTGAAGGGAGAGAACTAACTTTTCAAATATACAAATTTGCCTGCCACTTTTGCTTCAGTGCCTCGTGAAAGATTCTTTGTTTTGGTCAGTTACTCATGACTGGTATTAGTATTTATTTGTCACGGTCTGCTAACCATCCAAGGTTTGATACAGTACCACTAATATATGTTCACAGTTATAGGTTTGTATACACTATCAAATACTCATTGATGTGTGCATGCATCTCCACTTATATATGTTGAAAGCCTTATGTACATGTAAATATTTTGTTAAGTTTCAACCTCTGCTGTGTGAAATGTTTGAAAGTGAATTTATTTATGATGATCTGTATTGTTAATTTCTAGTGTATACATATTTGTGTTTTCAAAAGGATATGTAAATTTTGTATTGAGCACTTGAATAGAAGTCCAATGATAAATTGATATGCCATGTTGGAACGATTAAAATCATGGTGATTCTAATCACACATTGTGAATTTAAATTCAAATCATGATTTCTATTTTTAGAGCTACTTTTGTTATGAGAAGAAATTACTAGTGTACTGGTTACAAAGAAGTGCGGTAGTCAAGACCAGGGGCCCCTGAGACCAAGATAAGGACAGAATCTTAAAATGACGTTCATATTACGCCTCGGCCCCCATCATTGCTTGTAAGCTTATGCAGCAATCTTTTTTACTTGTACAAATATGATAAAAGCTTAATGTGTACATTGGTAGGTACACACTGTTTGTAGGAGCGATAGATTTACAAATATATTAAGTGACTTCCTTAGAGTATATTCATTTCTAATTTATATTTCACCTTTACATGTACCTTCAGACTCGTTATGTTTGCTTGTTGATAAAAAAAGACTGAGTGAAGACTGGCAGTTGAAACTTTAGAAATTCACCTTGTGTACATGTAGCTGGATAACCTTTGACTAAGAAGAATTTGTTGACCTGTTTTGTCCCGAAGCTTTGATATTGCTTTGCTTGTTGTGACTCGAACTTAAAAATAGTTTGTCATTCATAATGGTTTTGTTCCTTAACGTTTATAACATTGTAAGATTAAGAGTCCAAAGTTGTATTTGCTCTGTATAAATTTTATTTTATTTGTGTATTGTTTCATGTTATCTTTGTTACACTGTAGGTGAGAGATGTTTTATTTCTATTAACAAATTACATGTATAATAGGGCTTACGATATGTAATTTAAGGATTTCAATATCAATTATTCCTCACCCTATCCCCCCCCCCCTCATTCTCCTCCCTTCTCTCTCCT
This sequence comes from Strongylocentrotus droebachiensis, assembly GCA_035222895.1. NCBI lineage: Eukaryota > Metazoa > Echinodermata > Echinoidea > Camarodonta > Strongylocentrotidae > Strongylocentrotus > Strongylocentrotus droebachiensis. Next base: position 65,790 of record JAVYIG010004215.1, on the reverse strand, counting down.
GCTCTGCTCATCATTTATTTATGCAAATATTTTCACTCTTGTTTTCTCTGTCTTATGAATGAATTTACCTTATTGATTTTATTTTCACTTGAATTAGTGCAATTCTTATATTATAATTGTACAATAATGTATGTCATTACAATGTGGTTGTATAATGCAATGAAACCCTTTCAAAAACTTGATGCCAGTAATGCGTAAAATTATGCATGTTTCTCTCTCTCTCTCTCTCTCTCTCTCTCTCTCTCTTCCTCTCTCTCTCTTCCTCTCTCTCTCTTCCTCTCTCTCTTCCTCTCTCTCTTCCTCTCTCTCTATCTTCCTCTCTCTTCCTCTCTCTCTATCTTCCTCTCTCTTCCTCTCTCTCTTCCTCTCTCTCTCTCATTCTCTCATTCTCTCTCTCTTCCTCCCCCACTGGGATATTGGGTTACCAGTATCCATGTCAGAGATTAATATATCTAAAGAAAGGGGGCCATATTAATGGTGAAGAAGTAATCGGAAAGGTACAAAACAAAATGATATTGTGTAAATATTCTTTATTTTCAGTTGAATGCAAATGTCACTGATAAATTAGTTTGTGTACATGTACAAACATAGACGCGATTCTGTGTGTTACACATATCCCGCCGCATCGAGAATAGTTTCTGTAGGGGGTTCATGAATGGTGCAGCACTTACATATATTGAAATAAAATGGAACCACAATGTTGGCATTCCACTGAATTAACAGAGAAAAGGCAAATCAATTTGGATATGCTGCACAGTATCAATAGCCAAATCATCCAGGAAACCCTAGTTTTATGGTGAAAAAAATAATAATTCTGATGAATTTTCTGTACATAAATAGGGTCAAACTTAACTTATACATGTACTTCATGGGCTCCAAACAAGGGGGAATAAATGATGAATTTTTATTTCAGAACAGTTGCCCTTTGAAACTAAATCCATGATTACCTCAGCTCATATTGTCTGAATGGAATTATCCATAAATCAGATGCAGAAGATATGATTGAATGAGAAATAAATAATACATGTACAATTAATAAATAATGTAATGCTTGATATACATGTATTATTACAAATTATAGGGCACATAGTGCGTATTTAGGTAATACTATCAATGTACTCTTTATTGCATAGTGCAAAGCACTTGCTGAAAGAGGGAATAATGTATCGAATAAAGACCGAAGTTGAGAACACATGTTGTGCACGTTTTCTTTGTATAAAGTCAAGTGGATTCAAAAGTATATACCGGGTATTTGGATTTCAGAATTCAGCCAATACTACATACTCAGTGTCGTCCAGAGATATACACCCTAAATATTGTCTAAGCTTGATTCAATTTAGATCATGGGTTCTGAAGTTGCATATGCAATTTCTTCAAGCTCTATTTCTGCATTATATTAATTTGGGTGGTCTACATCAGACTGTCAGAGCCCTGTTTCATTAAACTTCTTTATCAACAACAAGTTACAATAAGTCTCTTAAAACCTACTGAAATTGTGGCCTTTGATTTGCTGAGAGCAAATTTGTCATAGAAATTTAGCGTTTGTTATTAATAAATGTCTTAAGAAATGGGTATCTGTAATTGTTGGGTTCAATTCACGTGTAAAATTCCAATATTTAGCTGAAATTCAACAACACATTTTTGAAGTGCACCCACCCCCCCCCCCTACAAAAAGTAATACATATATGTAAAATATAAAAAGGCATCTTTCTTCTCAATGTATATGCCCTTTTTCTTAGAAGCCTTTTTTTTCTTATTATATACAAATCAAGGTTTTTAAGACGTCATATTGCAGTTAACATTTAATACATTGCCTTCTGTGGATGCTTGCTTTGTTTCTTAGTTGCAAAAAAATAATGAACATCAGTTTAAAAATGAAAAGAAAAATATATAAATTCATATTTAGCAATCCAAAGATCAGTAGCTTACAATAGAATGTCCACATTAAATAAAAAGAGGATATGTGATCATTATTTCAAGACAAAATTAGCAAGAATTCTTATTCTTTACAAGATGAATGCATCATTCTAGTTCCATAATTCATTGCATTACTAAACAATTCCTAATCCTGGAATTTGCCCCAAAATATCAAATTATCAATCTCTCTTCTTTGTCTAGAAAAAAAAATGTTCATAAAAATGTTTTTTAATAGAAGCATTATTATTACTCTATAAATAACATTGTTTTAAAATATCGAACATGGTAACATTACAAAACTATTTCACATTCTATATCAAAATAGACATGTTAAAAATGCAAAAAATGAGGTTACTGTGGCATTTCTCTCCAAGTCAAGAAAATTAACTATACAGAAAGAACACAAATATGTCCTTGATCATATTAATAAGAAAAGGAAATATGTTCACACAAAAAACAGCATCACACTGAAATATCTATGCTAATAATTTACATGTACATTCTCAATACTTGTATTCTACGCTGTACAGAAAAGCTTAACAAAATAACTTACAAATGTTAGTCTTATAAAAATCTAGTTGCTTTTAAACATATGTTACATGAAAGAGCTTGGGCATGCAAAGCAAACACATTTTATCCAAAGCTAAATATATTGATGGGTAGACATACTTTTTTAGTGTATGGTCAGGTTATACTGATCAAACTTGCCTACAATGCTCATTTTCATGGTATTTGCTGTAAAACCCTATTTTCATTTGATCAGGGTCACATTAAGCTCCGATTACTAGAAAAAACATGAAAATAGGCCCTAATTCTCAATGCTTGGCCCAAAATCATAAACTAACCATTTAAACACCTTGTGATTTTTTGTCAAAAGTTGTTTTTGCCACTTTGCAAGGAATTTTGCAGTAATATTTTATTCTGAATAGATCGGGGTCACAGTTAGCTCTGATTGATGGAAAAACATCACAATTTGCCATTTTGAAGAGTTTCAATTTCTTTTGGCCAAAAATGATGAAAATTATGTTTTGGGGGAGAGAAATGTGTGTTTTGCCAATTTCCATGAAATTTAGTACCCTGTTTTCAATGGAATTGTGTCACACTTAACTAAACTTGCAGCACTGCTTTATTTTGAATATATAAGGGTCGTAGTTATCTCAGATTCATGGAAAATTTATGTTTTACCAGTTTCCACTATAAGGTAATGTTCAAACACCAGTAGCATGCTTTTGAAGTTTTGATGTTCCACTGGTTCCTAATACCCCTGATTCTGATCGATGGTATTTCTCCGCCTTGCGATGGCAGCGTAATCCTCCTCGGCTAACACCCTATCGAGTCGCTGGGTCTGAGGATGCTTTGGACCAAACACCTGATGGAAAAAGAAAGCATAATTTTTATTTGCATTTCACATTGTCACAAAAGATCATCTCAAAATAAATACATATTTTTCTTCAATGATACAGAGACATGATTGAATGAAATAGAACATCTCATAAAATAAAATTCAGTAAGATTTCAATTATACTATACAGATAACAACAAAAAGAAAGCATAATGCTGAAGTACAATTCATCATTCCCAAGCAATTAAGTGACATTGACTTCAAACTGACCATTTCTTGACCAACTAGGGTAATGTCTTGGTGGAGTGGAGTGACTGGGGTTTAAATGAGAATCAGCATGATGATATCGAGGGGTCAGTGACTTGAATTGAATTGAATTGACACAAAGACGTAACTACATTTTGGCCATTTTGAGAAAAAGTGGTTTAAAGATAGAGGTCCACTTGGGCCTTAAGGAGTTAAGTCTATGTTTTACTAACCATTGACTTTAATGGGGTGTTAGGTGGAGATAAGTCTTTATGTTTCCTGGAAAGCCCACATTTTTCTGAATAATTTGATATCAAATACCCATTTTGGAAAAATATGGAGTTATGTCTTTGTGTCACTGAACCCTCGATATTTTCTACAAAGAAACTTTAATAGCTGTTGTTCGAATGAGCAAAATCATTGTCATGTATAGATCTCCATTCAGGGACAATCCCTACACAGGTAAAATTACACCTCTGACAATGATCCGAAAGATGTTTGAGAAAAATCACTTGAAGAGGAATCAAATTGAGTTCTTTCATCTTTCAACTCATGCTGACAAAAATATTTGCTTATAGTCTCTCAGCTATAAACAGAGTTCAGTGACGACATAGGGCCAATGACCATAATGGTTTGCATGGTCACCACCAGCAAGTCAAGCAGACCTTGGGTTTACATCAGGTTTGTGAGGTTGGTCCACTGTACTTTCAGGCATGTTCAAGCTTTTTGGTAATTGAGTGTCCAATATCTTATCAGGTATTTTGGAGTTCTCAACTACTATCTACCTCAAAGATATGTCAATTGACTTCATACTTGGTCTGATCTAAGCTATAATAGAACTATAAATTCATAAATACAATGGTGAGATATACTCAAATATTTCATGTGGTCAGTAACGTATGGGATAAAATAACTTGGACTCGCCCTATTGATAAGGATAAGTACTTTATTATTATTATTATGGTAATCTTTATTTGGGGGGCTCTAAATATCTGATAATGGTATTATCATTGAAGCATTACGTGCTGGGTTATGCACAAATCCTCCTAACATTTCAGAATTCTACAATCAAAAAAACTTACAGCCACTTTGATCTCCCTGCTCCTAACAAAGTAATCGTATGCCTCTTCCTTCTGTCTCATCTCTTCAAGGAGGATGCCCATGTTGGTGAAAAGACGGCTCGCCAGGACGCTCATCTCTCCGTACGCCTCCAGGCATAGTTCCTCTGCCCTCTTGAAGATCTGTCAAAGAGGAAGACAGAGAGGATTTGGATTTCATTATAATTTTATTCAACACTTTCACTTTAGAACTTTCGCAAATTATTGTAACTGACAGCCATTTGACATGGAATGAAATTTTCACATTTAAGCCCACTGCACACAACATGATCCGACTAAAATCTGATTTTGAAAGAATTTGCATTATATATGAACATTCAAACTTTTAAAATCTTAATGATCAAAGATCTGAATAGGCATATGCTTCATAAATCTAAAGTTTAAGGGATTTCAAGCTTCCTTAGAGAAGAAAAGGCTATATCGGCTCAGAATTGTAGTGACGTCAGACCAGCAGTGCGATTTCAAGCCGATTGAACAACCTTTTCTCAACAGGAAATTAGCAAAGCATTAAAATGTACTTTTTTTTCTCTCATGTTCTATCTCTCTTTCCTTTTCCTCTGTCCTAAATCCTCAAGTATTTTTTAAACAATGTATACCAGTAAACGAAAGTTTGTGATTCAACATTTGTTGTGTCATTCTAGACAATCATTCCCAACATATTAAATGGCTCTCATGATTTCCCATCCTATTTCCCTTTTATTATGATTTTGAACAAGACAGAAAATCAAACCCTCTTAAATCCCCCTGTATACTATTTTATGTGATAAAAAGATATTCAATTTTTTAATTCCTTCTTCACTTATAACATATGTTTATTTTATATATATATATGTTTCGTTTTGGAATGTTTTGTTATTATCCAGTATATTATTTATGTACATAGTTATCCATTGCAAACATATTTTAATTCAAACCTTTGGCACAGCCTCGACAAGTTCAAATTTATTTGAACTTTTGCAGAGACCCAAATTCCATTTGATTTCTTTTCCTTTGTATGTATTGATCAGTGACCTTTTCATGTTTGTATAATTTGTATTTCTTTACTCCACCTGTAATATTTTGTTAATAATGTACATATGTTTTTATTGAATGGAATGAATAAATCTTGGATCTTGAATCTCAAGAGTTTACAACTAATTTGGTACCTCTACTCAGTCATGTCTGCTTTATTATTTACCTCCAATGCATCCACTTGCTTTGTCTCACCAACCAGAAGAGATTCGTTCATCAAGCACTCAGCCAAATGTCCCTTGTCGTTTATCTGTAAAAACGTACCAAAGGAAAAAAATGATTTTAATGAAAAATGAATAATTTGCACTAGAATCAGAGTGGTAAATATCTGTACCTCCTGATTGTTGTATCATCATCATCACCACCACCTTTCAGAATTGCACCACCATCATTATCACTATCATTATCACCATCGTCACCACCATCTTCGCCACTATCTGCATCATCACCACTACCACTACCACCACCACTATCAACGCCACCACCACTATCGCTATCATCACCATCATCACCAACTTTCAGAATTCCACCACCATCATTATCACCATCATCATCACCATCATTATCACCATCATCACCACCATCTTCGCCACTTTCTGCATCATCACCACTACCACTACCACCACCACTATCACCGCCACCACCAATATCACCATCATCACCACCACATTCACCACTGTCATTATCGTCATCATCCCCATTACCATCACTGCTACCATCATTCTCTCATCACTCATCCCTGCTGTCACCACCATCATTACCACAACCATGGTCACTACTGTCATCATTATCATCAGCCATTATCCACCAAAATCACTATCATATCACCCATTGCCCTCCTGAACTTCTTCCTCTTACATTAATGCCGACCTCTGTGAAGAGCTCCTTGGCTTCCTTCAAGCTGGTTCATGGTCTTGGTAGCTACCATCATTACTATCATTACCACAACCACAATTGCTACTGTCATCAGCTTTCTTCCTCTCACATTAATGCTTACCTCTGTGAATAGTTCCTTGGCTTTCTTCAAGCTGGCGAACCCCAGGTCCATGGCCTCAGTAGCTACCATCACTATTGTCACCCATCACAGCCGTCACCACAACCACAAACGCTACTGTCATCATCAGCTTTCTTCCTCTCACATTAATGCTTACCTCTGTGAAGAGTTCCTTGGCTTCCTTCAAGCTGGCGAAACCAAGGTCCATGGCCTCAGTATGTACCATCACTATCATCACTGCTGTCAACACCACCATCACCATGATTACCACAACCACAAAAAGGACGTCAGATTAAAGGATGTCACACATAGCAGTCCACGTTCTCGCCGTGCAAATCTAAAAGTCCCTACTATCATCACTAACGTCAACCATCACCGCTATCACCACCACCATCATTACCACAGCTACAATTGCTACTGTCATCATCAGCTTTCTTACCCTCACAATAATGCTTACCTCTGTGAAGAGTTCCTTGGCTTCCTTCAAGCTGGCGAACCCAAGGTCCATGGCCTCGGTAGCCGACATCTCATTGTCTCCTTTCAACACATACCACGTCTTCAGGTTGAATGCCAGTTTCATCAGAGAGAAGGCACGCTTGAACTGTTCAGGGGATTTCAGGAAGGAGAGGGAAAATGCCATTCTTCAGGATGTTCCATGCAACGATAATATGTCATACAGAGAATTCACATGGATTGAAATTCTTTTCCTTCTGAAAGGGTAGTTCTTGTTGGTAGAAAATGTGAATAATTTTTGTATTCCATGTACGATATAAATAGTTAAGCATGTAGTATTAAGAAGCTTAATATACTAGTACATGTATATTAATTGCCACATGATTGCAAACTCCCATGTATCATTATCAAAGCTGATTCCAAAACTCATAAAACATCATTAGTTTGAATTACTACACTATCAATCAACCATTCAGAATAATTTCTAAACAGTTTCTTTTTTCACAATGCAATTTGCATGACAAATGCATATCGTAGTTACATTGTATTAACCACACTTTTTTGCCGCCGAAAAAAATTCAAAGTCGGGGGTGCGTCTAATACACGGTACACAAAAAACAGGGGTGCGGTTAATACACAATAGCGGATTATACACTGTTAATTACGGTACCCCCTAAAGAAAACGAAAGCAAGAAAAAACATAATGGGTTTCTAATGATTAGCTCTTGAATCTAGTAATAAAGGCATTCTTCTGGCCCAACTAATCTTACCTTGAAGGACTGTCCCCTGTCCAGGAATTTCTTGCTGATAGCTAGGGACTTGCGACGATTAGAGATCGACGGTCGAAGGTTGGGGAACATTTTCGTGGTAATGAAGTCATGAAGCGTTAGAAGCTGAACAAAAGGAGATTACACAAAATCTTTTTAACAAGTCATAATTTCAGAAAGCGGATGTGTATGCTGGTAGGAACAGTAGTCAACTTGTGAGGTAATCTGCCACTTTATGCACATTGCTGTTAATGTCACTGTTGAAAGAAGCACAAGGAATAATCAGATAATGATCTATTGTGCTTTTCAACTTCTACTTATATTCTGCTACTTGTCAAAGCCTGTGATCTTCTGCTGACGGTGGATGGCTTAGGTGAATTTGTGCCTAATTATATACATGTTTATGGTGCAAGTAAAAATGATGATGCTGTGACTATTCGTAGCTGATGGCTTCCTTGAACTGCTTCAATGTGGGCAGCTCAATGTTATTTGTAGGAAGTTCTTCCCAGTCTTTCATGGTGCGAGGAAAGAAGTTGTACTTGTAAGAATCAGGGGATGTACCAAGTCTGGTGAAACAAAGATGATGTTGACTTCTTGTAGCTCTGCCTTTCTGTGAGATGTAATCTGGAAGAGGGATGGCTATCTGGTGGTGGAGGATCTTGTACATCATGACTAAGATTTCATAATGAATTCACAATTTCATTTTGCCAACAATGTTACAAATTATGTTTGAACTAGATGGAATTCGACTGCGCGCAGTCGAAAATGATGCCTCCGTTATAGAGCAATTTTACAAACCAAAACAGAAAAAAAAATTGAATTCACGTTCAATGGTAATCCATTGACAGGTTCTCAGAATATTGTGATTACAAGCAATTTCTCATATACATATATGACCCTTTGATCTTTGACCTCATGACCATAAAATCTACTCAGTTCATTGGCTCTGCAAGATGTTCTGAGTTAAATAGTAATCCATCTGTCAGTTCTAATGAGAATGCGTTCACAAGCTATTTTTGCATACATAATGGGCCCATGACCTTTGACCTTTGACCTTATGAACCAAGAATCTACTCAGTTCATTGGCTCTGCAAGTAACAAACATGACCTAATTTTGGCATGAATCCATCAATCGGTTCTTGAGATAACGCGATCACAAGCTGTTTTTGCATTCATAATGTGCGCTGTGGCCTTTGACCTTTGACCTACGTGCTCCAAAATCTAATCAGATTGTCTTCCTATGGTGATACACACTATCATTAAGTTTGAAGTTTAAATCTCCAGTGGTTCTTGAGATATTATGATAACAATCTCAATGTATGGAATTTCATAAGTTGACCTCTGTGACCCTTGACCTTTGACCTACGTGCTCCAAAATGTAATCAGATTGTTTTCCTATAGTGATACACACTATCACTAAGTTTGAAGTTTAAATCTCCAGTGGTTCTTGAGATATCATGATAACAATCTCAATGTATGGAATTTCATAAGTTGACCTCTGTGACCCTTGACCTTTGACATACGTGCTCCAAAATCTAATCAGATTGTTTTCCTATAGTGATACACACTATCACTAAGTTTGAAGTTTAAATCTCCAGTGGTTCTTGAGATATCATGATAACAATCTCAATGTATGGAATTTCATAAGTTGACCTCTGTGACCCTTGACCTTTGACATACGTGCTCCAAAATCTAATCAGATCGTCTTCCTATGGTGATACATACTATCCTTAAGTTTGAAGTTTAAATCTCAAATGGTTCTTGAGATATCGCGCTAACAAACTCAATGCAAGGAATTTCATAAGTTGACCTCTGTGACCTGTGACCTTTGACCTACGTACTCCAAAATCTAATCAGATCGTCTTCCTATGGTGATAAATACTATTCCTGAGTCTTAAGTTTAAATCTTAAATGGTTCTTGAGATATTGTGATAACGGTCAAACGGGACGGACGTACGGACGTACGGACGGACAACCCGAAAACATGATGCCTCCGGCACCACCTTCGGTGGCGGAGGCATAAAAATATTTGCACAGTTCCACCTACATGTAAGTAAATTTTTACCACATACTTTTTGTTCAATTCACACTACCGGTAAAAATGTATATTATTTTTGTGTGACAGTTCAAACTAGAAAAATGTTCAGTTATGTAACGGTGTTACCAGATACCATAGTCATAGAAATAGCAGACTTTTGTTACTTACCTCGTTGTTCCAGCTGGCAACTAGATCATAGAGAACGAGCAACCTCTCCTCCCTAGCTCCTAGTTCATCCATCTCCATCTGCATGGCCGTCTCTAGGATGGAGTAACCCGTCTTCAGCTGACTGGCCTGCATCCTGTCAATCATACAAACAAACAATGCATGAAAGAAATAAACAAATGGATGGATGGATGGATGGATGGATGGATGGATGGATGGATGGATGGATGGATGGACGGATGGATGGGCGGACGGACGGATGGACGGACGGACAAACGAACAGACGGATGGATGGATGTATGGATAGATGTATAGATGGACGGATGGATGGATGGATGGACAGACAGATGGATGGACGGATGGATGGTTGGATGGACGAATGGAGGATGGACGGACGGACGGACGGACGGACGGACGGACTGGCGGACGGATGAACAGACGGATGGATGGATGGATGGATGGATGGATGGACGGATGGATGAATGAATGAATGAACAATTGAAAGTTTCTAGCAATCAATCATTTAATTCCTCTCATTATTTATAGAGATGCTTGTGATTAATGCTTGTTAGCCTATTTTCATATGAAAACCGCCGCCAGTGGAACGTATCCTTTGTGCATAAATGAATAACACTTACATAAATCCTTAGGAAAGTTCATCCAATTTTCAAAGTGATCATTAGTCCAAATGACCCTATCTGCATGTGCTCAAACTGAAACTTTAAACTAGCTTTGATTTCAATGGCACAAATAGAAGCCATGGATGAATGGATTGATGGATGGATGGACGGACGGTATGATGGATGGACAGAAGGATGGATAGACAATTGAACGAAAGAATCAATCAATCATTTAATTTCTCTCATTATTTATAGAGATGCTGTGATTACAGTTGAATGTATCCTTTGTGCATATTATGAATAGCACTTACAAAAAAAAAATTCCTTAAAAGAGTTCATCCAATTTTCAAATTGATCATTAGTCCAAATGACCCTATCTGCATGTGCTCAAACTGAAACTAGCTTTGATTTCAATGGCACAAATAGGAGCCCCTCCCCCCCCCCCCCTCCCCCCTCCCTCTTGTTCTCTTAAATCACTTGACTATTGTCTACATTTCTTGGAGATGATTCCTTCTATTAAAATCATTAATAAACTAGATGGAACTTCGACTGCGCGCAGTCGAAATGATGCCTCCGTCATAGAGCAATTTTACAAACCAAAACAGAAGAAATTGTTCAAATTCAAGTTCAATTGTAATCCATTAACAGGTTCTCAGAATATCGTGATTACAAGCAATTTCTCATATACATATATGACCCTTTGATCTTTGACCACATGACCCTAACATCTACTCAGTTCAACTTCATTAGCTCTGCAAGATGTCCCGAGTTAAATAGTAATCCATCTGTCAGTTCTAATGAGAATGCGTTCACAAGCTATTTTTGCATACATAATGAGCCCATGACCTTTGACCTCATGACCCAAGAATCTACTCAGTTCATCGGCTCTGCAAGTAACATACATGACCTAAGTTTGGCAGGAATCCATCAATCGGTTCTTGAGATAACGCGATCACGAGCTGTTTCAGCATACATAATGACCCCTGTGACCTTTGGCCTTTGACCTCGTGACCCCAAAATCTAATCAGTTCATCGTCTCTGCAAGATACATACATGACCTAAGTTTGGCAGGAATCCATCAATCGGTTCTTCAGATAACGCGATCACGAGCTGTTTTTGCATACATAATGAGCCCTGTGACCTTTGACCTTTGACCTCGTGACCCCAAAATCTAATCAGTTCATCGGCTCTGCAAGATACATACATGACCAAAGTTTGGCAGGAATCCATCAATCGGTTCTTCAGATAACGCGATCACGAGAACGGGACGTACGGACGTACGTACGGACGGACGGACAACCCGAAAACATAATGCCTCCGGCTACTTCGTAACGGAGGCATAAAAATATTGCAAGATCAATGGTCCCCACTAAGTTTTAGGCTAGATGATTCCATGAAAGACTAAGAAGACTCTTTTACCAGTGACATGTGATACTTACAGGACTCTAGCAACTTTCTCATAACGCAGAGCGACATCTTCTCTTTCCACCTCCGGGTCATTGTTCAAGGCTTCCAGTGATTTCCTGTAACATCCCTCCATTTTTTCTGAACCACCAGCCTACAAATACCCAAATAGTCACGGTAGAAAAATTTAAAAACATACGGCTGATGTGATTAGGAATAATGGTTTATTCATTTGAAAATATACATCACTGACTAAAGGCTTACTCGTACTTTATTTTGACAAATTAATTTACTTAACAGTATCATAACAATTGAAAGAACATTGACTTATACCTCAATATGCAACTATAAATTCTTACTCATAAACATATACAAGAACGTGTGTCATCTACCAATGAATGTTTGAATATTGCGATACATGTAATTAGGAAGATATTTCATTTTAAAAGTTGTCTCTTAAACTCGATTCCTGTTTGAAAGCATATTATTGTAGCACTGTCCAATGAAAAAGGATTGCTCTTAAAGTGCTCTTATTATTTCAAATAGACCAGACATACACTGTAGTTAACAAATTTTAACAAAATTTCAACAAAATTTTGATGCCAATGTTTTTATTGTCACATGTATCCTTATCTGTGTGCAGTGGTTTTCACTTTATGGGATATTCAGCAAAATCGGGTCAATTTGTTTCCATTTCGATGATTAAAAGACCTCACAATACATTGCAGAATAAACCCTTTCCTTTAAAACTTTTAAACAGTCTCCTCCATAAAACAATCATATGACTAATACTTGACTTTAACTTTAAAGCCTGTCTGTACTAGCTTGGCTAGGGGGGATTAGACCTCCCTGCAAGGTCACTGACAGGTGGTTATCTCATCAAATCAGCTCTCAATTAACATAAGAAAAAGGGATCATGGGGGACCAACAGGCACTGATTAGGCATCGTTTGCTATATAGAGGGCGCAAGTAGCTATAAGTAGTGCAGTGGGGCTTTAAATTCATCAACCTACCTTCCTCCAATATGCCAAGAGATCTCCACTGAACTCGGTATTGAAGAACTCATCGAACACACCCCACTCCGTCAAGAATGCTGCTAGACGTCTCTCATCTTTGATCACGCTCAGATGGAAAGGATATTCCTACAAAAATGCGATTGAGGCAGAGGTGTGTTAGAAAGGAATAAAGAGCTGCACATGAAACATTTGATATCTTTCAGGGCCTCACTAGTAGCGTCGGTCCATGAGATCAGTTTCAAAAGCCTTCTAAATAAGCAGAGCTGCCAACCTTGCGCGACCAAAAAGGGAAGGAATTTCAAGCAAAAAAAGGAATTCATTAAAACAAAACTTTCAACCACGCGCGACACACTTCCAATGCAGAAATGTCCATATTAGGACCTATAGTTTATTTACAAGTACCGGTAGGTATTTTGGTGTTGTTATTTGGTATTATGGGCGTTTCTTTCTTTTTGAGAATATTTTTCTCTTCAAGTATGTTTTAACCTTAGTTTTCTATTGACTTTGTGATCGAAATAACATTTTAGGGCAGTTGTTTGACGTGCAGTATGTTAAAAAAAAATATATATATAAAAAAATTATTTTGAAAATGTATTTTGAAAAGAACAAAAAAGGTAATTTGGATGAAAAAACAGAATAATTCCTGGAAAAAAGTAATGGTTGGCAGCTCTGAATAAGTAATGCAAGAGGTCAAGAGACCGACAGCCTATGAGGCTGACATGTCAGTCTTGGTGGCCTTCAAAGTATTCACAAGACTGACGATGGGATGAGCGCCTTGGGACAGCTGGACTAAAGGCAGGGTAATAACAGGACTTTGTAGGCGCTCTGAGCATCTTATGGGATGAATGTGGGTACGATAGATATGTAGTTACATTACTATTACTATACATGGAAGTAGTATTTCCATTTGATGCCAAAGTTTCGTTAAAGCCTGTCTGTACTAGTTTGACCAGGAGGGATTAGACCACCCAGCCTGGTCACTGACAGGGGGCTATCTCATCAACTCGGCTCTCAATTAACGTAAGAAAAAGAGGATCATGGGGGACCAACGGGCACCACTTAGGCATTGTTTTCTATATAGAGGGAGCAAGTAGCTACAAGTAGTACAGTGGGGCTTTAAATAAAAGCGATACACTTTTATTTCTAACAGCAGGTAAATACAAAAATGCCTTGCTAGAATGGCTCAGGCATATTCTTTTACTGCAAATCTCAAAGGGAATGGCATTATTAAAGAGGAATGGTATTTTCGGCATGGCCAGTTACTAAACCAAGAGCCGACTGAAAGATTGACGGAACACTCCATACCTCACATTTCCTCTCGATAGATGAGACTCCCTGAAAGAAGTCGGCTAGTTTGGCGTGCCACCAGTGGTACTTCTTCTGATCCTCCTCCCCATTCTTCAACTTCAAATACCTGAACAAAACAGATGGATATTCTAGCATTACAACACCAAGAAAGTCATGAGTGACACATGGGGAAGACATGCAAATACTTGATATACTCGATATCTGCTAACCAGATTTGAAGCAAAATTTGCGACAACTGAGAAAATTGCACAGAAATATTATCAAGCTCATTAATTAAACAGAAGAATAGAACACATGGTCTCATATGGGGATATCATATGTGTGTATGTGTTAATACTTTAAGGTTTATGCTGCAGTCCAGAGATGTTTCCACAATTGAATTACATTCCAGCCAAAATAACCCATCTGCACTTACAAATAATTTTCAGCGGATTTCTTTTGTAATGCAGTATCATCACCAGAAACAAAATTTTGCCCTGGAAAGTCTTAATTTCATGAACCTATTTCAACACAAAATGTGCGACCGTTAATGAACACACAATCCTTTAGATTCTGGTAAGTTCCTTACTTTCCTTAACACTAAAAAGAGGTATTATAGTTGAAGTCCTGACAAGCCTCCCCATTCCCTCAAATAGATTCAATTCAATGAACCACTTTCAAAACAAAATGTGCAACTATTTATCTATACACAAAATTATTTACAATCTCTTTTAAAAGTTTCTTATTTTTTCTAACAGCTTTGCTGAGAGAGCAAGGGTAAACATTAATACACCCCTCTCCACTTTCAAAACAAAATGTGCAACTATTTATACATACAAAATTATTAACACGCTCTTTGCGTTTCTTACTTTTTCCTGACAGCTTTGCTGAGAGAGCGATGGTAGAAGTCCAGACGCCCCTCTCCACTCTCTCCAAACGGCCTGAGGAAGGGTTTGAGAGCACGGAACACCCGAGCCCACTTGTGAGCAGACAGTGGGCCGATGTCCTTCTCGTTCTTTTCCCTGGAGTCTAAAAAGGTAAGAAAGAACAGATGATTCATCTTTTCATCTCATCTTTAACCCTATTCTAATCGGGCTATTTCAGACCAGGTTTTTACACCAGGGGGGGGGGGTCAATTTGACCCCCCCCCCCCCCCCCCCCCAAGATCTCGGCCGTTTCACGGCCGATCGCCGCGAAAATGTGCACGCATGTCAAGTGAAGTGTATAGAATACTATGGTAATTTCAATTTTTTGAAAAATTCACTTGCATATTTATGGTAATTTATGCAAACAAGGTCATAGAATTTGCTGACATGCAAAGACAAAAGGTCACGTGACTTTGTAACTATATGTCTGATTTTCAAAACAATTGTTTTAAAAGATGCGTAAGACTCGAAAGAAAAAAGTCATTAAAGGAAAACTTAATATCGCCGCGGTTCAAGAGTAGTCGCAAAATTATTACAGGGGGGGGGGGGGTCAAATTGACCCCCCCGGTTAAGATAGGGTTAATAGTCACATTACTGTCTGGATGCACAGAGCCCCCTATCAAAGAACGCCAAACATGTGCCATTCTGTTAGTTAAGGACTGGACTACTTAGTCATCAGAAAATATGCCCCCAAGATTCACAGACCAAAGGCTGTTGTTGAAATTGCTGCTGTTGTTGTTGTTATTACTATTATACACTTATGTCAATATTTGAATTTTTTCGACTGGATTTCTGGATTCGATATAATGCAAATATTACAAGCTGCTCCATTTTTACTGCTATCGTTATTATTATATTTTTGATCAATGAAATCCTGTTCAGTGATTGGTCAACATAGCATCATGTGACCAAATATAACATTGCTATGTTGTAATTGTGACGTCATCCATGGTATAGTGCACTATACAATAGCACTATACCATGGATGACGTCATATATGCGATCAATCAAGATCAATGTGCTATTGGTCCCGGTATACTTTCGTCTGTGCTGCTCTCACTGCACTATACACTACTTCAGTGACAGTAAACATGAAGGTTGGTTTGAAAAATAAGAAACAAATATATCATGCCCAATTCAAGCCACTAGTGAAATTATGGATTCCTCGGCGACAGAAATAGCACTATTTTCTCTATTCCTGCCACCTCGATCCATAATTTGAACTAAAGCCTCTCAGTGCATGGTATATTTGTTTAATATCAAAACAAATTATTTATCATCATTATCATTACTTACCTTTCTTCTCTCCCCCGGCTCCAGGACTAAACCATGAAGCGTTTGGCATCAGATTGTCTTCATCACCCAGGATCGTCAGTAGTTCTGTTTCCAGGAGTCCAGTGTTGGAACACTCCAGCAGGCATAGGGTGGCAACCAGCAGTTCCCCTCCATTCTCTTCTTCAAACCGATCAAACACCTGGGCTAGAAGACTAAAGGTGATAACAAAACAGAACAGGCAATTATGACAACTGCTTGAGGAACCTCCTCCAAGACAGAGCTACAGAATGAAAAAGGCTTTGCACATTTTTTTTTTAAACGTGGTATGGCCCTAAGGTTTGACAATAAACAGTACCGTTACTATTTACTTACTATTCCTATATCCTCCATTCTATTGTTCAAAATAAAACATGCTCCATACCTTTAAAGGTAAAGACCAGTATTGGAAACGCCCAAATTTCAAAAAATGAAATGGAAGCTCTTATTACCAATCATGTGAAAGAATGTTTTTTGAATAATACATGATGATAACAAATTTGCCGGGAAACTGCCTACTAATTGATATATTTGGTAAATTAGTTTATCTATCATCATGTGAGAGATAAAAACGCATGTGTCGCGCACATGTGCGTAGTCCCATAATCATCTTTCTGTGTACAGTGCTTGTAACTTTATGAAGACTGGGCCAAATTTCTGATCATTTTGATGATTCCAGAATCTGGCAGTACATCTATGCTAGATGATCAACCTTTTCTGATCGATTTCACAATGCAATCTCATGACCATAACTGGTCTTTATCTTTATTTGCCATATACTTTGATATACTACATACACAACTGAAATCTAAATCATGATTGAAATATGATAAATGCGGAATCAAACTATACATAAGCCTTGAGACCAACAAGTCAAGGAAGGCCCTTGCGTATGGCATCCTCACCTTGCCTCTACCCTGATCCCACAGCCTCCATTCCCAGCCACCCCCCCCCCTTTTTTTTTTTGCTTTGTAGCTTTCCTTTTTGACTTACTTCAGAAGTCCGTCGGCCAACTTGTTGATCTTGTCGGTAACCTTGGAGAAGACTCCAAAGACTCGGAGCTCTTCACAGGCTACGGACAACCAGAGAGGATTCTGGGAAGACTCCTTGCTCAGGAGGTTGGCCATCTGTTCCTCGTCGAGTCTCTTGTTGTAATTGCCAAGTGTCTCCTTCACAATGGCCTGTAAAAGGGAGATGTCACACAATATTAAAGGCATCGTTTAACAATGTGAAATCTGAGATGCATGGCCTTACGTGTTATCAGTGTCTGTGATATGGTGTAATATTGAAGCCCTGAAAAAATTGCACTTCAAAATGATCATGAAGTGCCTCAAAAAAGTAAAAAAAACATTGAGTGATCGGTTTTACCATACTCATTTTTCCCCCATAGACTGTAGTGTTATAAAAACCATTAGGAAAAATGCAAAATTTGATTTTGATTTTCAATCATTAATGCCTTGATAAGCAGACAGGTGATCAGCTTGTAAAAGTCATGAGGTTCCTTCCTGACAAAGATTTATAATTATCATTGCAGCATGAGCTAAATCCAGGATTTTGTTTCAGAATCTGAGACAATGTTACAGAGTCACTTTAAATGTAGACTAATCTTTAGCATCATCACCATCATCCTCATCAACATCATCATCATCATCATAAAAAACATCAATATCATATTATTATCATCATCACCACCATCAAAATCAACATCACCATTGTCCTCATCAACATCATCATCAGCAGTAGCAGCATCATCATAACATATCATCATCAACATCCAATTAATAAGCAGTCATAAAATCTTTGGAAACATGAAAGCAAGGTTGAAGGGTGCACTTAAAAGCAGTTATCAAACTGAATGTAACTAGCCTATACTCTACAGTCAAACTTGAATAAATTAATATGAATAAATGTATGTTATCATTTTGTTCTCACCTCTCTAGATTCCATATCGAGGGGTGTGACAAAGATCTCGGTGGGAGCGTTAGATCGAAGTCCCAACGTCTGATGCTGGGGTGTCTGGTCTATCATTGAGAAGATGCAACGGATCTGAGGCGCCAGCTTGTTTGGGAGCCAGGTCAGCACAGTAGACTCTTTGCTCTCATCAAACTGCAGGAATAGAGAAAAGAGATGATAAGGGAAAATGTTACTTTAATACAACTCCAAGGAACGGAGAGAAGGATGGATAAAATCAGGAAAGTAACAGGGAGCAACAAATTTGTGGTGCCGTCAGCACGTGAGATTATTTGCTCTCCTTAAACTGCAGAAATAGAGATGAAGGATTATGTCATATATTAATATCAAAACTCATTTAGACCAGGATAAAGAGAGCAATTATAAGGAAAAATCGTGAGAAAAACTGAAAAAGCAACAGATTTGTGGCACAAACTTGTCGGAAAGCCACATCAACACTGTAGATTTTTTGCTCACCTCTAACTGAAACAAAAAAAAGGGCTCATAACATGCAATCAAACAAGTGAAATGAGTTATGACATGTTTAAATGTATTTCAATTCATGCCATTTTCTCTCTCCAGAACAGAAATTCTGTATAATCTAACGTAAAGATTTGTTATAAAGTATATAACTATAAGAGTGGTAAATACAAATGACTGTTCCCAATTTGAGGTGGAAAAGCTGATTCATTTAGACCTTTAGAAAACACTACACTACTACAAGTTAGAGTGGTTTATCGCCTTAGGTCTGAATGTACCTGGATGGACCCAATGGGACCCTATGGACCCTTTAGAAAACACTACACTACTATATTAAGTTAGAGCGGTTTATCGCCTTAGGTCTGAATGGACCTGGATGGACCCGAATGGACCCCTATGGATAATGAAAGACATTACCTGGTTGAGGGCATCAATGATGATGATGACAGGTCTGGTGTTGGGGTTAGACAGAGCTGCATAGGTCACCTGACAGGTCTCTTCTAGATCCTTGGGCATCTGACTCTCCTAGAGAAGAACAAAATATACATATAGTTTAGAGAATTGCTTTTAAATACATGTCCATGGGGTTGTTTCACAAACATCCTAAGTTGAACTTAACACTAAGTTGGACTTAAAAATTATGGAGAGCCATTCGTAGTCTGAAAATAAAATATATTCAATAGCAACAACTCAAGTATTTTAGACTTATCATGAATTCCACATCAAGAACGTGAAATCTCCTTGACAATGGAAAATATGAATGATTTGAATCAACATTTTATGCCTTGTAAAATAACTTTTACAAAATATTTTCAAAGATGCTAACAGCTTTCCATAATTGTTAAGTCCAACTTAGAGATACTGTAAGTTATACTTAGGATCTTTGTGAAACACCCCAATGTTTATAGACAGCAAGATAACCAATAATCATATCTTCTATCATAAAAATGGGATGTGTACGAATTGTATGCATGTTCTTTTTATTTTTTTATGTGTGATGTTTTTTGGGGGGAGGGGGATGGGCACTTCAGAAATGTAAAGAAGGGTATATTAACTTGTTATGATTAATGTTCTTTTGAGTGTCATTAATGTAATGAGTTGGGATGAACTCTAGATGACCTTTTCCTCTAAGCTGTCCATGGTCTTCAGACAAAGAAACTCTTTAACTTCTTAGGTCAACTGATGGAACAAAATAAAAACTGCCACAATCATCTCCCGTCACACACACAGAGAAAATATCAAAAAGTCTGGGTGCAGCCCTTGCGCCACAAGAGTAAAAAATCGTAAGTCAAAACCATGAAAACAGCACAAATTTGTACATATGGCACTACAATGAATGGTACTGGACATTTTTAGAATAACTGTCTAGAATAACACGTCTTACCGACGATTTTGTGTTATAGTGTTGACATGAAGGGCAAAGTTTTTTCAATCTCGTAAATAAGCTTAAAAACTTAAACTTAAACATAACTTACCAAACAAAAACTACTGGTAGATCTACATGAAGATCTAAGTTTGTGCCATCGCTAAAGCAATCCTCGCAGCCCCCGCGCCCAGCTAGCTATGCCGCAATCCATTAATGACTGTATAACTACGGCCAGAGAAAAAGCTGAAATAAGACGACATCTGGCTTGCTGCCTATGGTGATGGCATAAAAGCAAACCAAAAAGTTTTTTTGTTTTTTTTTGTCTTCGAAATGTCAAAATCGGGGGTGCGGCCTATACAGCGTTGTGGCCTTAACGCCGGCAAATACAGTATTGACAATAATGTGACAAAGTAGGATTTCAGTCTGCAACGAATAAAGGTTCAAAAGTGCCTTACGTTGACTGCTCCTATCTCCTTGAGGAACCTCTTGAGGGCCACCTCCAGGTTGGGGGATCCAGGGACAGCTCCTACAAAGTGGTAGAAGACGTGCCATCCAATCTCGGGAGATCTGTGTCAAATGGCCAAAAAAAATACAGGGAACATGATCATTAATCTGGATCTAATCACCGGTACAAAGTGACTTATTAAGGTTAACATACTGCAAATGGAGACTATTTTCATTTTTCTTTCAAATATACATTATGTAGTGGTGGTTATTTTTACCTGACTGCTAAGAAAGGATAAATGCTTGTTAGTAAGCAACCAGAGGACCGACAGCTTTAGGTCCTCTACGAGAGACCAGGTAATGAGGATTGATGCCTTACCAAAGGGCACTCTAGCGCATCGACTTGGTTTCGAACCCGGGTCGCCGTATTACGAGACCACTGCTCTACCAACTGAGCTATCGCGTCTCCTATGGTCAATATGGTTTTGCGATCTGACATGTTTCTTATCCTAAAGCCTAACTTTACTACACCAAATGCAAAGTAGGACAGACAACTTCTCATGCATAAAAAACACCTACCCTGGTATCTCCCTGGTGGCTGCCTTGGTCACCGACACCTCCGCAACCTTGGCCATGATGGAGGACTTGCCCGTCCCCGGTCCGCCGAGGAGCAGGACGGGCGCGCTGGACGACATCCCCACCACGTAGTCCTTGATCTGTTCCAGGATGACCGTCCGTCCCAGGACGCAGCCGCTCCTGTTCTTCATGAAGGATTCGTGGGCCTCCTTGGCCTGCTGGTAAGGGTCCAAGGGACGATCGTCCAGGGGGTACTGCTCGGAGATGCGCTCCGTGAAGAATTCAAACACCTGCGGCAAAGTACATTCAATGTATCAGACATGTTATCATCTTCTGCTACGGTCACAAACGTTCGTACGAACGATAATTTTGTACGAATCTCCCTGTTTTTCCATTGTCTTCCCGAATTTCCATTGTCTGAAAATCGTTTGTATGGCATACGTAGCAGTTCGTAATGGGATTTGTGACCGAGGCTTAACAAATATGTCTCGTTTTACCCAGGGAGGGTAGCCCCATCAGTATTAAAATTGATCTTCAAAGGACCCCGTAATAATGTTAATGATAACCATTTGGATTGCACCAACTTTCTGGAAAATTATTGAAAAGAAAATCTTCAGTTCCTATAACTCAAGCCACAGAATATTAATACACAAATGATGATGATGATGATGATGAACAGCATTTGTATGGCGCCATATATCTGTTTCAAAAAACATTCAAATGAGTTTTGGTAGAGGGGTGGGGGTTACAACCCCTATTCAAAATTCAATCATCAAATTTTGACTCATTTCAATGCTTGTAGGCAAACGTACACACTTACAGTACACAAACACAAAAAAAGAAAATCTGAAAAAACTTTCCTTTACTCATTGACAATAATTCTGAGCCTGAATTTGTTTAAAGCCCCAGAACATACCGGTACATCATTTGGAAGGCCAACCCACAAGAAAACAATTCTCTTCCTTAATATTGATTTCCTATGCTATGTTTTACAAGATGTAATAGAATGCTATTATAATATTGTTTTTATTAATCATGTCATAACTCATCCTCTCCAAGCGCTATAGTTCTCCTTAGAACTATAAGCTAAGAAAGATAACAACAGTCCTTTTCAGGACTACACACCCCCAAGAAAGATTACAGAGTCAGAGTCCTTTCCAGGACTCCTCAACCCTCTCTCTCTCTCTCTCACATGGTGCACCCGCAAGCCTACTGTATGTCATAACTCTGTATTATATTATATCATGTTAAAGGTATTACAAAGTGTTGGTAAAAATATTTAATTCATCTGAAACTCTTTGATGTTATAACAAGATGCTATAGGAATATCTTTAACCAATCTCCACCGCTGAAATACTTTTTTTTTTTTTTAGTGAATTAAACAGTAATTAATAAATAAAGTATTAGTTCCAAGCTGCCTGTATTTAAACCGGATCATGTTGTTGTATACTAGCGCCATCTACTGTTGTAAATGGTTCATGGTATAATCGATAATGAAAGTGTGTTACGTTCGCCCCGCTCGGCGGAAGCCGCATGGACAAAAGACAACAGCAATTTCGACACCGCGCTGACCCCGCTCCACAGCGGGAAAGCGACTGCATTCGCATGGCTAAGGTCCATGGTCTCTTTTAGAGCTCAATGGTACCAGCATCTGTGTGCGTTTGTGTGAGTGCAAGTAACGTTCAGGATTGTATCGCACAAATCAAGGGAGTTATTTCCTTGCAGAGTGAGTAACCTGTGGTTTGACGTACCCGTAAACCCTCCTCCGCAACCGTCTCAATCTAGTCTCAGCTTCGACTGATCACATTTATAACAAACAATTTCAATATGCTACGGGATACATGAAGTCTTATCATTTTTTCCAATTATTATGTCCGTGAAATGCATTCAGAAAAGAATATCAGAACGAAAGCAATTTGAAAATGAATGACCACATAATCGTTCAGATAAACATGAAAGAAATACAATAAATATGTCTATCCATATACCGCTCTCTCTCTCTCTCTCTCTCTTTCTCTCTCTCTCTGTCCCCCCCCCCCCCCCTCCCTCTCTCTCTCTCTCTTTCCTACAGAAGTTCGTTGTAATGTTCATCATAACCTTGGAAGTTTCGAAAATAATCATTTTCACCACATGGACCCTCTCTCTCCGAAATATAGACCCAGGCTCTCTCTGTCACTCTCACTCTCTCGATCTTGTTCCCTCTTTCCCTTCCTCTCGCACCCTCTCGATCTCCCTCTCTTCGCCTGGACCTCTGCACTGAATGTTTGACTTGTTTTCTTTCATCCTCATCTACATTATAAACCCCATCAAAAAACTATGATCCTATCACGTGGATGAAAACTTCTATATCGTCTTTGTGATTATTATTATCTTTGTCATATATTTATATCATCCTCATTTACATACACCCCAACAATGGTCCTATCGCGTGAATGAGAACTTATATCGTTTTTACGATTATTATTATCCTTGCCAAACATAATATTATCATCCTCATTTACATACACCCCAACAATGGTCCTATCGCGTGAATGAGAACTTCTATCGTTTTTACGATTATTATTATCCTTGCCAAACATAATATTATCATACTCATTTACATGAACCACAACCAAAAAATATGGTCCTATTACGCGAATGAGAACTTCTATCGTCTTTATGATTATTATTATTCTTGTCATAAACTCCAACCAAAAACTACTGTCCTATCACATGAATGAGAACTTCTCTCGCATTTGTGATAATTAGTATCTTTGTCATATATTTATATCACCCTTATTTACATAACCCCGACAAAAGAAATATGGTCCTATCACGCGAATGAGAACTTCTATCGTTTTTGTGATTATTATTATCCTTGTCATAAACTCCAACCAAAAACTACTGTCTTATCACGTGAATGAGAACTTCTCTCGCATTTGTGATAATAATTATCTTTGTCATAATATTTATATCATCTCATTATTTTGAATAACCCCGACAAAAGAAATATGGTCCTATCACGCGAATGAGAACTCTTATCGTCTTTGTGATTATTATTATTCTTGTCATAAACTCCAACCAAAAACTACTGTCCTATCACATGAATGAGAACTTCTCTCACATTTGTGATAATTAGTATCTTTGTCATGTTTTTATATCACCCTCATTTACATAACCCCGACAAAAGAAATATGGTCCTATCACGCGAATGAGAACTTCTATCGTCTTTGTGATTATTATTATTGTTGTCATATTTTATATCACCCTCATTACATAAGAAAATAAATAATAACAAAAGAAATATGGTCCTATCACGCGAATGAGAACTTCTATCGTCTTTGTGATTATTATTATTGTTGTCATATATTTCTATCACCCTCATTTACATGACCCCGACAAAAAAAATATGGTCCTATCAGGCGAATGACAACTTCTATCGTCTTCGTGATTATTATTATTCTTGTCATAAACTTCAACCAAAAACTACTGTCCTATCGAGTGAATGAGAGCTTCTCTCGCTTTTGTGATAATTATTATCTTTGTCATAATTATAACACCCTCATTTACATAGCACCGACAAAAGAAATATGGTCCTATCACGCGAATGACAACTTCTATCGTCTTTGTGATTATTATTATTCTTGTCATAAACTCCAAACAAAAACTACTGTCCTATCACGTGAATGAGAATTTCTCTTGCTTTTGTGACAATTATTATCTTTGTCATAATTATATTATCCTCATTTACATAACCCCGACATAAGAAATATGGTCCTATCACGCGAATGAGAACTTCTATCGTCTTTATGATTATTATTATTCTTGTCATAAACTCCAACCAAAAACTACTGTCCTATATCACATGAATGAGAACTTCTCTCGCATTTGTGATAATTAGTATCTTTGTCATAATTTATATCACCCTTATTTACATAACCCCGACAAAACGTCGCTGTTTTCACGAAGTGACGGTAGTGAAAAAAAATTGCATTCACTTTGCGTTACGATTTTCCTCACTACCGTCACTTCGTGAAAACAAGGCGAAAAGAAATATGGTCCTATCACGCGAATGAGAACTTCTATCGTTTTTGTGATTATTATTATTCTTGTCATGAACTCCAACCAAAAACTACTGTCCTATCACGTGAATGAGAACTTCTCTTGCTTTTGTGATAATTATTATCTTTGTCATAATTATATTACCCTCATTTACATAACCCCGACATCAGAAATATGGTCCTATCACGCGAATGAGAACTTCTATCGTTTTTGTGATTATTATAATCCTTGTCATAAACTCCAACCAAAAACTATTGTCCTATCACGTGAATGAGAACTTCTCTCGCATTTGTGATAATTAGTATCTTTGTCATATATTTATATCACCCTCATTTACATAAACCTGACAAAAGAAATATGGTCCTATCACGCGAATGAGATCTTCTATCGTCTTTATGATTATTATTATTCTTGTCATAAACTCCAACCAAAAACTACTGTCCTATTACATGAATGAGAACTTCTCTCGCATTTGTGATAATTAGTATCTTTGTCATATATTTATATCACCCTTATTTACATAACCCCGACAAAAGATATATGGTCCTATCACGCGAATGAGAACTTCTATCGTTTTTGTGATTATTATTATCCTTGTCATAAACTCCAACCAAAAACTACTGTCCTATCACGTGAATGAGAACTTCTCTCGCATTTGTGATAATTAGTATCTTTGTCATATATTTATATCACCCTCATTTACATAAACCCGACAAAAGAAATATGGTCCTATATACCACGCGAATGAGAACTTCTATCGTCTTTGTGATTATTATTATTCCTGTCATCAACTCCAACCAAAAACTATGTCCTATCACATGAATGAGAAGATCTCTCGCATTTGTGATATTATCTTTGTCATAATTATATTACCCTCATTTACATAACCCCGACAAAAGAAATATGGTCCTATCACGCGAATGAGATCTTCTATCGTCTTTATGATTATTATTATTCTTGTCATAAACTCCAACCAAAAACTACTGTCCTATTACATGA
This sequence comes from Strongylocentrotus droebachiensis, assembly GCA_035222895.1. Classification (NCBI taxonomy): domain Eukaryota; kingdom Metazoa; phylum Echinodermata; class Echinoidea; order Camarodonta; family Strongylocentrotidae; genus Strongylocentrotus; species Strongylocentrotus droebachiensis. The sequence continues at coordinate 39,319 of JAVYIG010004215.1, read as the reverse complement.
ATGAGAACTTCTCTCGCATTTGTGATAATTAGTATCTTTGTCATATATTTATATCACCCTCATTTACATAAACCCGACAAAAGAAATATGGTCCTATATACCACGCGAATGAGAACTTCTATCGTCTTTGTGATTATTATTATTCCTGTCATAAACTCCAACCAAAAACTACTGTCCTATCACATGAATGAGAAGATCTCTCGCATTTGTGATATTATCTTTGTCATAATTATATTACCCTCATTTACATAACCCCGACATAAGAAATATGGTCCTATCACGCGAATGAGATCTTCTATCGTCTTTATGATTATTATTATTCTTGTCATAAACTCCAACCAAAAACTACTGTCCTATTACATGAATGAGAACTTCTCTCGCATTTGTGATAATTAGTATCTTTGTCATATATTTATATCACCCTCATTTACATAACCCCGACAAAAGAAATATGGTCCTATCACGCGAATGAAAACTCTTATCGTCTTTGTGATTATTATTATTCTTGTCATAAACTCCAACCAAAAACTATATGAATGAGAACTTCTCTCGCATTTGTGATAATTAGTATCTTTGCCATGTATTTATATCACCCTCATTTACATAACCCCGACAAAAGAAATATGGTCCTATCATGCGAATGAGAACTTCTATCGTCTTTGTGATTATTATTATTGTTGACGTATATTTATATCACCCTCATTTACATAACCCCGACAAAAGAACTATGGTCCTACCACGCGAATGAGAACTTCTATCGTTTTTGTGATTATTATTATCCTTGTCATAAACTCCAACCAAAAACTACTGTCCTATCATCGTGAATGAGAACTTCTCTCGCATTTGTGATAATTATTATCTTTGTCATATATTTATATCACCCTCATTTACATAAACCCGACAAAAGAAATATGGTCCTATCACGCGAATGAGAACTTCTATCGTTTTTGTGATTATTATTATTCTTGTCATGAACTCCAACCAAAAACTACTGTCCTATCACGTGAATGAGAACTTCTCTTGCTTTTGTGATAATTATTATCTTTGTCATAATTATATTACCCTCATTTACATAACCCCGACATCAGAAATATGGTCCTATCACGCGAATGAGAACTTCTATCGTTTTTGTGATTATTATTATCCTTGTCATAAACTCCAACCAAAAACTATTGTCCTATCACGTGAATGAGAACTTCTCTCGCATTTGTGATAATTAGTATCTTTGTCATATATTTATATCACCCTCATTTACATAAACCCGACAAAAGAAATATGGTCCTATCACGCGAATGAGATCTTCTATCGTCTTTATGATTATTATTATTCTTGTCATAAACTCCAACCAAAAACTACTGTCCTATTACATGAATGAGAACTTCTCTCGCATTTGTGATAATTAGTATCTTTGTCATATATTTATATCACCCTTATTTACATAACCCCGACAAAAGATATATGGTCCTATCACGCGAATGAAAACTTCTATCGTTTTTGTGATTATTATTATCCTTGTCATAAACTCCAACCAAAAACTACTGTCCTATCACGTGAATGAGAACTTCTCTCGCATTTGTGATAATTAGTATCTTTGTCATATATTTATATCACCCTCATTTACATAAACCCGACAAAAGAAATATGGTCCTATATACCACGCGAATGAGAACTTCTATCGTCTTTGTGATTATTATTATTCCTGTCATAAACTCCAACCACAAACTACTGTCCTATCACATGAATGAGAACTTCTCTCGCATTTGTGATAATTAGTATCTTTGTCATATATTTATATCACCCTTATTTACATAAACCCGACAAAAGAAATATGGTCCTATATACCACGCGAATGAGATCTTCTATCGTCTTTATGATTATTATTATTCTTGTCATAAACTCCAACCACAAACTACTGTCCTATCACATGAATGAGAACTTCTCTCGCATTTGTGATAATTAGTATCTTTGTCATATATTTATATCACCCTTATTTACATAACCCCGACAAAAGAAATATGGTCCTATCACGCGAATGAGAACTTCTATCGTTTTTGTGATTATTATTATCCTTGTCATAAACTCCAACCAAAAACTACTGTCCTATCACGTGAACGAGAACTTCTCTCGCATTTGTGATAATTATTATCTTTGTCATATATTTATATCATCTCATTATTTTAAATAACCCCGACAAAAGAAATATGGTCCTATCACGCGAATGAGAACTCTTATCGTCTTTGTGATTATTATTATTCTTGTCATAAACTCCAACCAAAAACTATATGAATGAGAACTTCTCTCGCATTTGTGATAATTAGTATCTTTGTCATGTATTTATATCACCCTCATTTACATAACCCCGACAAAAGAAATAATTATGGTCCTATCACGCGAATGAGAACTTCTATCGTCTTTGTGATTATTATTATTGTTGTCATAAACTCCAACCAAAAACTACTGTCCTATCACGTGAATGAGAACTTCTCTCGCATTTGTGATAATTAGTATCTTTGTCATATATTTATATCACCCTCATTTACATAACCCCGACAAAAGAAATATGGTCCTATCACGCGAATAAGAACTCTTGTCGTCTTTGTGATTATTATTATTCTTGTCATAAACTCCAACCAAAAACTATATGAATGAGAACTTCTCTCGCATTTGTGATAATTAGTATCTTTGTCATGTATTTATATCACCCTCATTTACATAACCCCGACAAAAGAAATATGGTCCTATCACGCGAATGAGAACTTCTATCGTCTTTGTGATTATTATTATTGTTGTCATATATTTATATCACCCTCATTTACATAACCCCGACAAAAGAAATATGGTCCTACCACGCGAATGAGAACTTCTATCGTCTTTGTGATTATTATTATTCTTGTCATAAACTCCAACCAAAAACTACTGTCCTATCACGTGAATGAGAACTTCTCTTGCTTTAGTGATAATTATTATCTTTGTCATAATTATATTACCCTCATTTACATAACCCCGACATAAGAAATATGGTCCTATCACGCGAATGAGAAATTCTATCGTTTTTATGATTATTATTATTCTTGTCATAAACTCCAACCAAAAACTACTGTCCTATCACGTGAACGAGAACTTCTCTCGCATTTGTGATAATTATTATCTTTGTCATATATTTATATCATCTCATTATTTTAAATAACCCCGACAAAAGAAATATGGTCCTATCACGCGAATGAGAACTCTTATCGTCTTTGTGATTATTATTATTCTTGTCATAAACTCCAACCAAAAACTATATGAATGAGAACTTCTCTCGCATTTGTGATAATTAGTATCTTTGTCATGTATTTATATCACCCTCATTTACATAACCCCGACAAAAGAAATAATTATGGTCCTATCACGCGAATGAGAACTTCTATCGTCTTTGTGATTATTATTATTGTTGTCATAAACTCCAACCAAAAACTACTGTCCTATCACGTGAATGAGAACTTCTCTCGCATTTGTGATAATTAGTATCTTTGTCATATATTTATATCACCCTCATTTACATAACCCCGACAAAAGAAATATGGTCCTATCACGCGAATAAGAACTCTTGTCGTCTTTGTGATTATTATTATTCTTGTCATAAACTCCAACCAAAAACTATATGAATGAGAACTTCTCTCGCATTTGTGATAATTAGTATCTTTGTCATGTATTTATATCACCCTCATTTACATAACCCCGACAAAAGAAATATGGTCCTATCACGCGAATGAGAACTTCTATCGTCTTTGTGATTATTATTATTGTTGTCATATATTTATATCACCCTCATTTACATAACCCCGACAAAAGAAATATGGTCCTACCACGCGAATGAGAACTTCTATCGTCTTTGTGATTATTATTATTCTTGTCATAAACTCCAACCAAAAACTACTGTCCTATCACGTGAATGAGAACTTCTCTTGCTTTAGTGATAATTATTATCTTTGTCATAATTATATTACCCTCATTTACATAACCCCGACATAAGAAATATGGTCCTATCACGCGAATGAGAAATTCTATCGTTTTTATGATTATTATTATTCTTGTCATAAACTCCAACCAAAAACTACTGTCCTATCACGTGAATGAGAAGTTCTCTCGTTATTGTGATTACTATTATATTTGTCATATTTTCATCATCATCTACATAACCCTAAACAAAAATAATATGGTCCTATAGGCTATATCACGCGAATGAGAACTTTTAGAGAGAGAGAGAGAAAGTTGGAGCGAAAGAAAGAGAGAGAAAGAGAGGTTTGTGGATAAAGAAAGAGAGACAGTCATCAGACAGACGGTCACAGACCGACAGAGAGAGACTAACAAGTGAAATATGTAGAAGGGGATGAACGATCGAGGTGATGCGATGAGAGGGAGAGAGAGAGAGACAGATATAACAATATACATCAAAAGAGAAATAAATAGAGAAATGGTAGATTGGTATGGGGTACTGAGAAATAAAGAGAGAGGGAAAGAAAATGGGAGAAATAAAGACAGCGAGAGAGAAGAGAGAGAGAGAGAGAGAGAGAGAGAGAGAAAGAAGAGAAGGGATAGAGAGGGATACAAAAGAGATAGAGAGGGGGAGATGAGAGGGATATAGAAGCGACAGAGAGAGAGAGAGAATATCAAGTGAGAGTGTTATAACACGGACCTGGTCAATGCAGTTGGTGCATGGTTATGAGACGGAGGCGAAGAATATAATTCAATTATACGGAAAGAGAGAGGTTAGCCCAAACACGTGTAGCAATTACTGACCTCTACCAGAGGTCATTAGGCTAAATAAACAAGCGTACCGTACCCGTAAACTCACAAAGGGATGATCTCAAAATAAGAATGTGCAGTATACAGTCATGATCGACTGTTCGGGAAAACGTCAAGTCAACCTTATTATTGATTTATCTTCGTTTGTAATATTAAACGTATCTTCTTTATTTGTAATAAAGAAATGCAAATTAAATAATGTTACGTTCTGTCTATAAATGATTACCCAAACTGTCCCTGTACAACGACTTTGGGGAGTATTTTGAGATTATCCCTAAAAAAAATGTGCTCGGAAATTCTTCGACCCAATCCGGCCCAACACACATAGACTAATACACGTGCACACGTAACATGTACTATACGTAGGCCTAATACACAGGGATCAATGCCAGATCATTGCAGTTCATCACGGCCACTTGACTTGACCAAAATACAGGCAATATGTGCGTTCGTTCACAGAGCTGGCGAACAACAATATTATCAAAGTCGAGCAATAACAAATGCATTTCAAAGTTGAAAACGCAGAAACGATTAAGAGAGGGAAATGGAAAAATGAGTTGAAGAGAACAACACAGGATATTCCGGCCCGCGCAGGAAATTCATAGATTAACGTACGTACGTACGTAAGTACAGTAAATATTTCGGCGGTCCGATCGATTATAAAATTATATATTGCGATTACAGTCTACAGACAAGTATTTTTTTCAAAAAAAATTACGAGACAGTAAAAAAATCATTTACTACGGCAACTTAATTTCACAAAATTTATTTGCATGATTATATATATTTCGTTAGTCGGGTAATATGACTTGGTGTCAAAAGATTTTAATTATTACACTTTGAGAATAGTGCTATATATGTGTTATGCTGTTCAGATGACATGTAAATTTTTGAACTGAGAGGGAGCTATACCAAATTTACCGGGAGTACCGGTAAATTTTTAAATTTTTTAAAATATTAATTACTCCAAATAAAAAGCGTTTTAGAGTCAATTCTTTTTAGAGTTGAGTGATATAGCACTAGGTTACACAATGGTAATGAAAAATTTTAATTTCATGATCCAATCATTTTGAAATTTTACCAAAACTTTGTAATACCTTTAAATTGTTTTGAGTACCAAATAAAATATCATTTGAAAAACAAAAACATATTCTGTTCCTTACCTTATCTCTGAGTGAATCCATTCCACATAACTCTACTTGTCCGTCATCACCAATTCCATTATACTGACACTCATAGAAGTGCACTTGATTAGTCTGTGAATCGAAATGAGAGAAATAAGTTGCATCAAAGAAAATATTGCGCTAGCTACCTTTTCCAGTCTCAACTCTACCTACATATAGTTTCATGAATTTATTAAAGTGCTAATAACATTGCAAAATCAGTATAAGCACCTGTTTTGGAGTGAATTTATTCATTTCATTGAAGTACAGTGAAACCTGTCTATAGAGACCACCCAAGGGAGACAAGGAAAGTGGTCTTTATAGGCAGGTGGTCTTTATGTACAGGTGGTCTTTCTATACAGGTGGTCTTTAAAGCAGGTTTGACTGTATTAATCATAAAACTACATAATAATATTAAAAAAAGATCTTATTGTTTACAAGCAATCAATTAATTTGCAGCTGCTTTGAGGATTCCAGGAATAGATTTTTTTTTTTAAATTAAAAAACTCACCCCAAATCTCTCCTTGAGCATCTGTTTGAGCATGTTGAGTTTCTCCGGGGCAATCGGGTTGACGTCTACAAAGTCCTTCTTGTATTTTTCAGGGAGTGATTCCAAGAAGGTGGAACCTCTCATAAAGAATATGGCTGCAGGTTAACGGACAGAGCATACCAGTCAATATTGAGGAGGATCATTGAGCATAATAATATTCTGCTTAGGTATGACATATACAGTGATACCTGTCTATAAAGAGCACCCAAGGAAGACAAGAAAATTGGTCTTTATAGGCAGGTGGTCTTTATATACAGGTTCCTATAGTACATGGTTTCAACGAGAAACCAGTTTCAAGGGAAACAAAAAATGTGGTCTTTGCAGACAGGTAGTCTCTAAAGCAGGTTCGACTGTATCATGTGACAAACACTTTATGGCACCATGCCCTCCCATAGACCAAGGATTTTGCTCCGGCAGCTGCTACGCACATACTGTGCATTCTAAGGAATAAATCCTCCACACATAAAGACCAACTTACTACACCCATGCATGACAGAGAGACATTTGCACACAGATTGCTAAATCCTCGAACGTATCAAATCAATCACAACTCTTTCTATTCTAAGATGGCACCCCGAAACAAATGTCCTGAAGAAACTTGACGCGGTACTTACAGTTCGGGTTGGTCTTCCTGTAGGCAGCATGCATGATCTCCATCTCGGTGACCGACAACCCCATAATCCACTGGTATTCCGTCATGACGGATTCTGGTACGTCCATCTGATTTGGAATCCAACCACATCGCTCGCTGCAACAACAAACAAGAAAGCCATAAGAATGCTTATTAAAGGTATTAATCAATATTTCTTTTTCAGAACAAAATGATTGCTTTCCACAAGAATGCCAAAAAGACATTACAAATGTAAGTGGCTGAATTTTTTTTCAAATCCACTATCTCGAAAAAAGAATGAAATTTGCAAGCAAACAGATTATTTGTTAATGTACTAAACAAATAGATTTAAATTATTGGTTTTCACAAGACAAAACAAAGCCAAGAAGACATTAAAAATGTAAGTGGCTTAATTTTTTTTCAAATCCACAATGATATTCTTGGAGGAAAAAAAATGAAATTTGCAAGCAAAAAGATTATTTTTTGATGTACTAAAAAGAAATGTTTAGCTCCAATGTATGTTTTTAAGCGTACTCATCAAAAGCTTTTTAAGAACAAGTATCCTATTTTTCTACAAATTTCGAACTCATCAGAATCCTCTAATCATGAACAATGATATGATACTGCAGTACTGTGGAGCATGGAGATATGCAGGTGCAGCATGATACTACGTACATGTAGATCCTGGGGGCCAATGTACTACATCAATGATATATCAGGGGGGGTGGCACATATGAAACCCATGCTTACACATGCATCACTATAAACTCAAAAAATTACACATGGTATTATAGCAAACATCACCTCTTTCAATCTGTACCAGAATTGCTGGATGATGTTGGAATAATTTTCTTCACTGCTACTTATCTCATGGGGGCAGGCATGCATGCAATGTTTGTTTTTTTCTTTCTCAAACCTATGAATACATTTTGGTTTCAGCAAAAAATGATTATATGACTTTGCATGACCCTGAGGGATGAATATAGGAATTGGTGTAGATAGATATAAAATGAAGTATTTATTATGAATATTTAACATGGGCTCTTGGAAGAGATCATAACATACATGTACACAGATAATGTAATCTGGGTATTGTGAAGAGAAAGATCAGATACAGAATATAAGTTGTACACATGTAAATGGAGATTGTTTACATCATTCTTCCTCTTCCAATTTGCATACCTTTTATACCTTCAACAATAATAACAATAGTGGGTTTTTGTATAGCGCTCTTGTCTGTCAGATCTGACACTCCTGGCGCTCCGCAATTATTACCCCGGCTTTAGCATTTCAAAGAATTAATTCCTGCCAGGTACCTATTTACATCACCTGGGTCGAGTGTAGCAAATGTAGATTAATGTCTTGCCGAAGGACATTAGTGCTGTGGCGGGACTCGAACCGCGGACCTTCTGATCCACAGTCCGGTGACGTATTCACTCGACCACGACACCTCTACAATTAATTTTTTTTTTTTTTTTTAATGGCAACTTCAGCAAAAGTGAAATTTATAAGAAAGATATCTAAGCAGTTCAGTGGATGTTGAGTACATGATTGGTAACATGCATGAGGTAATTAAATCATGCAAGACCCCATTCTTTTATCCTCATCACCAACATGCGTGGAAGACAACTCTGTGTCATACACGTAAGCTCTGGCGACATTTGTCCAATCAGGTTTGACCCTCACCAAATCAACAATTTTTCCAAGGCTCAACACTAACAGGTGCCCAGGACACATGGGGGCCAAAATCTATAAGTCAGGACCCCCATGATTTTGCAGTTTTTACATAGGGCTCATGCAAACAGATTGTTAAAAGTTCAATCCAGACCCCTTTCAAAACAGTTAGTGTTGAGCCCTGGGACCCATTTCACAAAGCTTTTTTTCTTTGACAGTTGACAAAAATCAGTGACTAATCTGCTGATAACCAATCAGTAAGCAAGGATTTCACTAGCTTATAATAAAAACTGTCATGTGTCACTGATGACAGGTTTTGTGAAATGGGGCCTAGCTTTAATTCCTTAACACATTCTATCAAACCCTGATGTACATGTAGGGCTCAACTTTAACTGTAAAGCCAGATGTCCTAATTGGATTATTTAGGGTCCGTGTGCATGGAGTCCCTGCTTAAATTTAGAAATTGGGGCACCTGGAGTAAAAAAAAAAATTGGGGGGGGGGCCATGTACACGTAGATATACATATGTCCCTCTGTTTGTTTGGAGCCCTACCTAACCCTAGCCTAAACATTATTTTTCTTAACTTCCATTAATCACGACCTTTAGGCCTTTGAAGAATTAAAGCCCAGAACTAATGTCCCAGTTAGATCATCAAATGAAACAATGATTTGATGATGTTAAATTTTCAACACACTTCACTTTCTGTCAAATGTCAGTTACACTTTGACCGAAGAGACAGGTTTACATACATATTCAAATGTCATGCTTAATTTTCATACAAAGGTTATTCTTGACAGCTTGAAAGCTTGCCTGAGGCTTACCCAACATAGCAACAAGTAGTGTATGCATGTGTACCATGGTACTGAGAGGAAAAACATGCACGTGTCATGCAATAACAAAAATAATACAGACATGAAAAAGATGCAAAGTGTGCAATAAAGGAACATTGATGCAAATAATACTGATTGCAGATCATTCATAGATGACTTATCTATATGCATTTTAGAGTACCCATATAAGCATTTCATTTACATACAATACACCAAAAATTTGCAAAGAAATCTATTTTCAAGCATTTTTTGTTGCCTACATGAAGCAGGAAGCAATATTAACAAAAAGAGTATTTAATACCTGGTAATCACATAATCAACTATTCTACATGTATATTAAATCTCAACTTGGAAATTGATATATAAACGTTGTTTAAAAACTTGAGCAAACCATGCTTGTACTTCACCCTGATATACCGGTAGTTTGTTGGACGAGAAAAGCAGACATTATTGGATTAGCCCTCATGGCCCATGCTATGTACATCTTAATCTAATATTGGTAAGTTTATTAACATAACACCAACAATTGCTAGAGATAACTACCTACATGTAGCTAGCTGAACAGTCATTATTATAATATATAGATATATAATGAACTTTCAGATTTAGATTAGATGGTATATTGTGGTACTTGTGGTCCTTGTTTCACCATACTTATATGAAGTGCCAACACCCAACCTTACGGCAGAGCTGCCAACCTTGTGCAATCAAAAAAAGGAACCATGATGGCAAAAAAAAAGGAATTTCAAGCAAAAAAAGGAATTCATTAAAGTAAAACTTACAACGACGCACGACACACTCCCAATGCAGAAATGTCCATTCCTCATGCTGTTATTTCCATATCAGTTCTTAATTTTCATTTAGAAGTAGGTAGTTTTTTTGGTATTATTGGTGTTTCATTCTTTTTGAAAATATTTACGCCTTTAATTAATTTTTTTTTTCTGTACTCTTCATAAATCTCTTTTGAAGTTTTCTATTGAAAATGAGATTTAAGGGCATTTGGTATGTGCACACACACCTCAACAACAAAAAAAATTGTTTAAACATATTTTATGAAGAAAAAACGTACTACCATAATTTGGAGAAAAAAACAGAATAATTCCTAGAAAAACGTAATGGTTGGCAGCTCTGAATTGGGGGAATTCAGAAAGAGAAATACCAAGGGTATCGACAAGGGGAATAAATGCATACTTTCAATGTGCCAAAATGTTGTTCCTGTGACTCCTCTAAAGTCATTTGCCTATGATCATGTTTAATAGGCCAGTTCACTTTTTTGGACCAAGGGTAGCACCTTAGCACCAAGAACTAGCCCACTGGTTACTATCGCATGCATTTTCTACCTTTGAAACTTGGGATCAAAACATTCTCATATTTTATATAAGGCATATTAGTTATTAAAGAAAACAAAATTCAGAACAACTATGAATGAGTGATGCAAGATGAGGAGGGAGGCAAAGAGGGTGCATGCAAAACAAAAGAGGTAATACAAAGTGCTGCAGCTTTTAATATGGCCTGAAGATGTCGCAGTAAGGTAATAAAAGTAGGAGGACTCGTACCCTGAATCGTCAGGAGTCTGAAACTGAGACATGTAGGGGATCAGCTTCCTAAGTTGTTCAGGACTGAAAGAAAGGAAGCGTGAATGAAGACAGAGAGAGAGAGAGAGAGAGAGAAAGACGAGAGAAAACAACAAAACACACACGATCAAATTATCATCATACAGAAGTACAAGAAGAATTTGTTTTCGTCTCATCGATTTACCGTAACTTCCAAGAGGACAAGGTCACATTATCACTCAAAGTTTTCTTCACGTATTTATCAAAATGTGCAAAATCTATAACAATTTCGTGAAACAGTGAAATTGAATGTTATTTCTTCAGATTTCTAATTCGTTATAAAAAGAAAATACCTATCACATTGAAGAGATTATAAAGAAATTCATATGAGAATAACAGAGTTAAAGTATACTTGTTAAAGAATTGAGAACCTAATTGTTGAAAGATATCTTTACAACAACAAAATTAAATTCACAAATTACACAGAGAAAGAAATAGTAGACAAACAGCGTTAAAGAAAATTAATACAACACACGTCTATAGATATCTAGCTAAATAAACATGTACAAGGTGTGACATAAAAATGAGGCAATATTTTTAAATACCTTGTGAGATTGAGAAAGAAGGGCATGATGTTATCTTGGTAGCAGCGGTCAATTTCACTCAGGCATGTTCGGAGAGTTTCTTCTGATGTAGTATCTTTTGGGACACCCTGTAAGCAAAGGAGAGAAAATTAAAATGTTCTCATCATTCTGCATACCATTCCTGATAAATTCCATTATTTAAGAAAACTGCGCCAGCTTAGTACAAGTAAAACATTATGTTCTATATTTTTACAGCCCTAAATACAAATTTAAGAGCACCATTAAATATATTTGGATATAGTCATTCATAACTACCTGAGAGCAAGTCCAAGTTATTTTTCCCCACACCTTTACACCAAGTCTAAAGTTTTAATACATCTGTTAATTGCAATATGTTTAGTGAGATGTATGAACTGAAGATGATGACTTCTTTTATCTAGTGCCAGTATCCATCTCTGCTGGGCGTTCATGGCGCTCATAGAGCTTAGATTAGACAAAATATGACATTCATATTTAAAGGAAAGATTTGAAGTGATTCATGTTCATAACCGTACGGTATTTGTTATTAAAAAATGTATCCTGGGACACCAAAATGATCAAATAAATTTAATTTGTCTAAGAAAATTGTTTTAAAAAAGGTGAGAGAGATAGAGACAGATAGAGAGAGAGACAGAGACAGAGAGGGAGAGAGAGAGAAAGAGAGAGAGAGAGAGAGAGAGAGAGAGAGAGAGAGAGAGAGAATGAAAGGGAGAGGCAAAGATGAATAATTCAAAAGAGCTTCATACATACCCATCTCAGATCACAGTCCACGAGGTAAAGTCTTCTTTTCTCACACCATATCCTCATTTCTGGAAATACCTGTTACATCACAGAAACAAAAAAAAGTTTAAAGGTAAAGACCATGCAGTATTGGAAACGCCCCAATTTCAAAAAATGAAATGGAAGCTTTTATTACCAATCATGTGAAAGAATATGTTTTGAATATTACATAACAATTTTGACGGGAAACCGCCTACTAATTGATATATTTGGTAAATTAGTGTATCTCTCGCCTGTTGAGAGATATGAAATGCATGTGTCACGCACGTGTGTGTAGTCCCATATACATCTTTCTGTGTACAGTGCTTTTAACTCTATGAAGAATGGGCCAAATTTCTTATCATTTTGATGATTCCAGAACCTTGCAGTACATCTATGCTAGATGATCAACCTTTTCTGATCAATTTCACAACGTTTCTTTCACAATGCAATCGCATGACCATAACTGGTCTTTACCTTTAAGTCATCGCTGACAACTCTACATATCCAATTTACACAAAATAAATTTCTAGTTTACTTTAACGAAGGGATTCTACATGTACTATTAAACGCATGTACATCAATTAACAACTACCGTAATAACTGATAATGATCTTACAGATACAAAATGCATCACCTAGTATCATCAACAGCTTTAAAAATATCATCCATGCTCATTATGAAACAGCAAGGATACAAGGCAAAACAATTGTTATAAAGGAAAGAAAAATACCTCAAAGAAGACATTTTCCAGAACAAGTACAATCAAACTCTGGGTATTGGTGCTAATGCATTATTTTTTGCACAAATTTCCTTATTCCATTGTGTTTTAAATTCTCCCCTCGAAATTACGTCTTTCTCTACTGCTACGGTTTTTTCATCTACAATACTTATTTTTCCAGGAACCTATAATATACAAGCACTGCTTTTTAATACATGTAGGTTCCTCACATTCTATTTAATCTATTTTATGAATTGAGAATCTTTGGGAGGTGCTCATTTTTACTACATGTATAATTTGTATTTTATATGTACATGTTTGTCTATATTTTTGTAAAATGTGGAATAATAAAAACTTAAGAACTTGAAACATACCTCCTTGATGAAGAGTTCTCTCTCTGCGTGAAAATCCCTGAAGGTTGAAGAAACAAAGATGCGTATCGTCTTCCATCCCGACCGCCTGACGATAAGCTTGTCGGAGCCTTCTCGTCTGGCTTCCACTGTCCGTGATACGGCGTCCCAGACCGAGGAGACTTCGTAGGTCTGTGACAGGGGCAGGCTCTGGGAGGATCCACAACCCATGGTTGCTTGGGTTTGTTTGTCTCGGAGCGGTTAACGACTGGTGGTTAGTGGCTGCTTGGTGTCACTGTCAGCATAAAGTGGTTGTTGCCTGCAATGGATTGGATAGAAAGAGAAGAGAATGAAATAATTGTACTAGCAAACTAGATGGATCTTCGGCTGCATGCAGTTATTGATCCTTAAGGTCCCTTGAGTGGAAATAGAAAAGTCTGAGAAACACATCATAAAGTTCGGGGAAAATCAGCTGAAGGAACAGAAGTCAGAAATGAAAGGTTGAGACCACAAATGATACAGGTATGAGGAACATGTACAAATGTACAGTATCTCTAACCACATTGTTCTAGCATTTTGGCCATTACATGTCATTTCAAATTCATACAGTAACAACTGTGATTGTAAATTTTCATGATACACTATATATAACATATTGTCCTAACAACAAAAAACAAAAGTCTGTACTTATCACACAAATTGAGAAAAGAGAAACTGAGTAATTTGGAAACAGAACAAATGGACTTGTATTAAACTGTATAGTGTAGATACCTCAGAGCTCATAGTACAATAGTAAAACTTTTGTACGCTTGTTTCTTTGTTTTTCTTTCCATTAATTTATTTCAAATGTAAAGTCCATTTCAGGAACTAATCCATGCCATAATAATAATAATAATAATAATAATATTCTTTTTAAAGTCCACTCCAAATGTTATTAAACCAAAATGGAAATTCTTTTTGCCCAATTGATCGTGAGCCCGGCAGCCACTGAGCAGCGCCAGATCGACGTTGCTCTATCCCCTATTGTTGAACGCCAAACAGGGTAGCAGCAACTCCCGTTATCTATTTTACCTATACTTGAATTCTTCTTAGTCATCACAAACGCATTTAAGAGAAAATATATCTTAGTTAATCTCGCACCTCCAGAAACCAAATTGCCAATTTGTAAATGTACATGCAGGAGATTCCATGTATCATTAACAATCCCAACTGTTAACAATTCTAAAAAGTTGGGTGTTTTTATAGAAGTCTGATCTTTCAGAAACTTTCACTTACCAATGTATGCATATACATGTACATGTATCTTTTAATAGATTCATCCAATTGTTTTGCCTTAACGAAATAGCAATATCGGTCTTTACAAGCTCAAAGTACTGGTATATGAACTAGGATTATGAACCGGTAAATACCCATATTGCCATACATATACAACAGTGCATAACAAATATTAAGTGTTAAGTGTAAATTTTACTTACGGTAAAGAAGATCTACTGGTACATGTACTTTTTACATAACATGTACATGTCGGTCTTCTACATGAACATGTACATGTAGTGTACCTGTGTATACTGGTACTGTATATTGTACATGTCAGCCTTTCTTGAAGAAAAAAAATCAATAGGCTAGTGCGTAGTGGCCGATAATATTTTCTCCAGATAATCAATTGCTTTCTTGCCCGTTAATTGTTATTGTCCTCCCCAAACGTTTCCAAGACTTGTATTATAATCTGCTCCAGGGAATCTATAGACATGCATCAATAGCTGGCTATTCAGTTTCGAGCAGTTTTGTCTGTTATAGGTTGCACTTGCAATTAAAACACAATAAGGATGACACGCAAGTTTTGGAGTCTGACAAAGTGACATACAAAATAAAGTACTTCTAGTGACATGTACAGTGTAGCTGTACATTATAATACTGCTCCATTTTCCACAATCTTTATCTTTATTTAGTATTACATGCTTATGCTTCAAGAATGACAAACTGTATCGGTAATAAATTCACTGGATGTTTTTTGTCTGTATTATAGTTACACATTGGTATTTAGTTGTTGTTTTTTAAAGATAAAGTTGAGTTCTGGTCATGTGATTGCATTGTGAAAGAAACGGTGTGGAATCTATCAGAAAAGGTTGATCATCTAGTATATAAGTATTTGTGTGTATTGCAAGGTTCTGGAATCATCAAAATTATGTGACATTTGGCCAAAGCTTGGCAAAGTTACAAGCACTGTACACAGAATGATGTATATGGGACTACACGAGCACATGGCGAAAAAAACCTACCCCCCGATTTTTACGTATTTTATGTCATATTTAGAATATGAAGGCATTTGAAGAGCCATGCTTTTCAGGGAACATGTTTAATCTGATGTTCTTCCACCCTTGCATAATAACAATGATAACGCTCACAAATTATTTTGTACCTCTTCCCAGAACTCAACCTTCTCTTTAAACACTCCTTTCTACATAATATTGCAATTTACAAATGTGCAGTATATCAGTACATGGTAATGCTAAAGAGATACATGTATATCTGAAAGTGCAGATTCATTTTCTCCCTACGAACAGTCGAACACACATATGTACTTACATGTACATGGAGACCTACAGCACTAGAATCATAGGTCAAATAAATTACGGGTATACTACATATAAAATTGTAAAAGATCAATATAATTTCTGGGATTAAAAGACTAGGACTTAATTTAGAAGAAAAAAATTCATCTTCACAACATTAGAAATTACCTGTGTTGCAAAAATGAAACTACAGTAGACATGTACTACCTGTATGTACAAATGTAGTAAGAACCATTATTACAAGCTCTACAAGCCCTACATTTACATGTTTATGTATTGTAAGGCCTTTAAAAAGAGAAAGCTCTTTAATTATCAATCAAAGGGTTTTGCTTTCCTGATAAAAACTACATGTATGATGTAATAGTAACAGCATGCCTGAGTAGCACTAACAGATAGCTTGTGATTAGACAAAATTATAAGTAGCTACATGTATCTACCACTCAAGGGAAAATTGCTAAATCAATGTGCATCGCTCGTTGCTATGGCCACAACACAATATCACGCTGTTGAAGGGTTGCTAGCTTGCAGCTACAGAGTGTTATTGTATAGCTTTGATGGCCATTGTACAAGCCTGGTAGTCTGTACTACTATACATAATGCATTTTATTTACATTGACCTTTTCAGTTTATTTGCCCTAGTTCTTAGCACTGTTCTCACTTCTGTGAATTCAATCCTTGAGGACAGAGGAAGGGTAATTCATGGAAAAAAAGGAGACAAACATTCAAACGTTTCAAAGGAAGAGTGAAAGTCCATGTGGCACAAATAGACACTATGTACAGAAGTACAGAACTCAATCTAAAATGTATTTGTTCAATCTGTACATGCTGAAGAAAAGAATGCACTCACTGTGCCATATGGACTTTCAGTTTTTCTTTAAAACGTTTGAATGTACAGTCTCTATTTTTTACATGAATTACCCTTCATATACTGTATATGTGTTCAAGTACATTGAAAGGCCTATAAAATAAAAATGTACATAAATGTAAATAAAAATGTACATAAATGTAAATACAGTTGATTTTAGGTCCAATAATCCAATTACATTCCTTGATTTACTGTACAAAGACTTAAAGGGAACCAAAACCTTCATACTATGTTACTTTTATTTTAAAGTTTAAGATATTTGAATAAAATCAGTGCCTAATTACATCAAATTTCACATTTCTTTTGTTTTCTTCGTATTTATTTGTGTTCTTGATCCGACTTCATAACATGTGAAGTAGAATATCATTTTGCATTCTATACATGTACCTTGCTTTCAGGGGAGTAGATTATCTCAATCACAAGAAAGAAGGAAAAACATGAAATTTGATGTACAAAAGGCATGGAGAGTTGTCCACAAATGATGTCATCAAATTGAATATTGCCCTCTAGTGACTAGTCATTTCAAAAATCTTTAACTTCATTATTCCTTGCCCGATTTTGTTCAAATTTTCACCGATTTTATTCAAATATCTTAAACTTTAAAATAAAAGTAACTTAGTATGAAGGTTTTGGTTCCCTTTAAATACGGTACAAGATTCATTCCCATTCTCTTTCTGCTACCAGGTCAATATTAGGCCATTTAAAAAAATATACATGTTTAGCGTCCCCGCCCGCTTCCTTTTAGGGGGCCGCCTCCTATTTTTTTTTTGGGAATTTTTTTTGAATTTTTTTTTTTGAATTTTTTTTTTTGAATTTTTTTCTTTTTAAAGAAAAAAAACATGAAAAACACTGCTAAAATGGATCTATTTTTAATTTTAAAAAAAAATAAAAAATTGTCGGCCGCCATCTGGAAAAATAGCCCGAATGTCAGAGAAAATGTACCGAGCGGCCATTTTGAGCTGCCATTTTGAAAGAAAAAAAAAAAAAAAAAGGGCCTCCTCCTTCCTATTTTTCGAAAAAACAGGACGCTAAACATGTTTTTTATTTTATTTGGCCTTATGATGTACTGTACATGTACCTTTGGCTTTACTCTCAAACTGGTACCGGTACTCATCTCCTATTAACATTTACCGGTGTACGAGCAGAATATGAATACCGGTAAAATGTACAAAATTGAACTTCTGCATATATATAGGCCCACAATCAACATTGCTAATTTTCATGAATTCTTTGATGAGAAGGATTAGTTTTCATTATATTAATTATTAAAGTTTATTGCTTCAAATCACTAAAATCAGAGTTCATGAAAAAGCAGTTTGTAAAGAACATTTACATCAAATAACAAAAAACATAGTAATGAGTAAACTAAGAACCGTCAATTACTGTACGTAGCATACAGAAAATAGTGAAGAGAAGTAAATAGTGATAACCATATTACATACATGTATTTGTTATGTTTTGTCAATTCAAGGTATGTTTCAATATTTTTGCCTGTCTTGTGGCAATGTCCCTTTCCCCTTTTTCTAAAAGAATAATTTCCAACTTGATATGTATACCGGTAGATCCCAAGTTATTTTTTTTTGCATTTATTTAAGAACAAGGGAAACGCTCTCGGCGGTCTCGCCTGCATAACGCAATTCAATATGATAAACCAGAACGTCAATGACGTAGCGCTCATCCGCATCTTATGTGGTATGTGGTACACTTTTGAACTGGTCAAAAAATAAAAAAAAAAAAAAAATCAAAATCGGTCGAGAAATGAAGGAAAAGAAGCAATTTTTGTTATTTTTGGAATAAATTTGCATAAATTACCATAATTAATTAATGGAGAACAATTTCTATTTCTGTGTAGAAGTTTAGTGAACCAAAGTTAGCTCTACGATATAAAGCAAACCAAATAAAAATCGGTCGAGAAATGAAGGAGAAGAAGCCTTTTTTGTGATTTCGAATAAATTTGCATAAATTAGCATAGATAATGAATTTCACGATTCTGTGTAGAAATTTTAAATCCCCCTCCTAGCCCTATCATATGAAACAATCAGAATCAAAATCGGTTGAAAAATAACAAAGAAGAAGCATTTTGAAAATCTTGATGTTGATGCCACAACAAAGTCTAAGTTTGTTGACCTTAAATGACCTTTGACCTTAACTTAGTGACCTGAAATTCTACTCACATGATTGGGGAGACTTGATAACCCTATAGTCAAAGTTTTTATTGACAAAGAACTTATACTTTCAAAATTATATCAAAAATTCAAAAACTTAACCTTAGGTTAAGTTTTCGATGATGATGCTACAACATAGTCCAAGTCTGTTGACCTGAAATGACCTTTGACCTTGACTTTGTGATCTGAAATTCTACTCACATGATTGGGGATACTTGATTACCCTATAGTCAAAGTTTCATTGACTAAGAACTTATACTTTAAAAATTATATCAAAAATTCAAAAACTTAACCTTAGGTTAAGTTTTTGATGTTGACGCCGCCGCCGCGGTCGCCGTCACCGGAAAAGCGGCGCCTATGTCTCGCTTTTTGCTACGCAGGGGAGACAAAAATAAAGTGTTTAACATTACATGTAAACAAAAGTGTTACCGGTAATCATTTTGTTACTACTAGTCTCGACTCCAAAACAAATGTCTGCGAGTGTGAATGGAAAGTGCATGGAGCCAATTATCTTTCCTGAATGTTTTAATAAAAGGACATGTAACCTGTATATAAATTATAACAAATGAATTAATCTTTGCATATATCTGTTTGGCAAAAATTGAATATGTGTGCACTTTTTATGGGTATAAAAAGATGAGAAGGAATTTGGTAATAATTCATTGATGTCTGTGTCACTCTGTGAATGTTCAACACAGAGAATGAAGTGGTGTATCTTCTTCTTCTTCTTCTGTTGAAGTACAGGCCACCATGTTGTTGGTGTATCTTCGTACTCTTCTTCGATGATTGATTAGATGACTCAATTATGCATGCTGACAAGGCCGACTGATGTGAGTTGGGTGGTCAATATATCTCTAGAACAAAAACTTTAGAATACCCCACCAATAGGGTTATTGTACATAAACGTCAAGACCCAGGGTTAGGATTAGAGTTAGGATTAGGTTTTAGTGTTACTTAAAAATCTTAAGTCTGGAGATTTAGCCACATTGGTGACGCGTTTGGTACGTACCTACGAACGTTTGGTCAATTTTTGTGGTGGGGTATTCTAAAGTTGCTCCCAAAATGACAATGACAAAAAAAACAATTCGCAGCATTTTCTATTTAGACTGAAAATTGCTCTTCTTGTTCTTTCAACAACAGTCAACATGATCATTTCCAATCAGAATTTTGTTCACACTTTTCAAGTTTCACACACAAAGAATAATTGTAATTATTAATATTATCGGATTCAATCAGAATCAGAGCAACTGTTGCAACAAATGAAGCAGTGCCGATGACAAAATGTAGAGTTTATAATTATAGATCTAGATCTAGATCAACCTCCATAAGGCATAATTTCACGGACAATCTCTACTTTAGCTCAAGCAGATGGTTTTAATGTTAAGACTTCGTCTAGCTCTTATGCGGGTGTTTCCATTTACTGTAGCACTTCTTTCTGACCTACCTGACACACTTTAATCTGACACACTTTTTTCCTATTCATTTTCTACACAGAGGTATTTTCAAGAGCCATGATCTGTGATTGGCTTTTTTGCTAGTAAATATTCATGATATGCAAATTATTACGATTGCACGCACAGTTCATATCCTTTGTTTTGGTCTTGCGAAAAATACGATCAACTTTTCAAAAAGTTCCTGAAAATGACACTTTGAGCGAGAAAATGTTATAATGAGTCAGCTTTGTAATTTCTGAGGTAGAGTAGAGTCTCCGGTTTGCGGCATAGCCCGGTTTGCGGCCAGGGGTATCACTTTTCAAAATAAAATCAAAATGACTCGATAATAATCATTGAAACCTACCGTGGATTCCCCGGTAAGTTCTGCGCTGCCGAAAACGTCCGTAGCAGATGCTCTTGTCGGTACGGAGTATCCGTCAGCGATGTCGGAAATCTACGGCACCAGTCGGCGATGAAAATTCCAGCAGGTGCTTACTTTTAAGTTAAGAGATCGTGGCATGACTAGATCAATATTGTAGCTCTATTTGTCCGATATTTGTCCGATTGGAGGTGAAATTTGATGTTTTTGTGGAAGTATGATGGCTGTGGTCTGTCTCCTATCGCAGATATTTTGATTGTGCCACCGCATGGCCAGTTGCATGGGGTGGCCGCAAACCGGCACGTAATTACGTGATTTTCTGGTTTGCGGCGGGGGGTGTTAATACACACATAACATGCGGGATCGTGTATGATGGTATGTGTGCTGATGTGTGTACCCGCTGTGACCCGATAGTTTCTAGTAGTACGTACCCCCGTATGGGATGATCCATTCAGTAAAAAGGTGAAATTGTTTAAAACTTGTAAAATTTACCGTAGCAACAGATAAACATGAGAATTTGGGTTACCCGTAGTAATTTGGTATATGCTTTGATCGTGACGTAGATAAAGCTTTGTGACGTACGCGTGCCGCAAACCGGGTTACGCACGGCCGCAAACCGGGCAACTTTTACGTCATCTAAAGTGGACAGTACTGACCACGCTGTGGGTCAGTTACGTTATTTGTGCCTTCTATTTAATAACTAAATATATGAACTCTCTATTGACGGTATTGAAGTATTCTGTGAGTAATTGCATCAAAAATAAAATCGGCAATTCCCACTGGACGGCCGCACACCGGAGCCGCTACTCTATGCATGTTGATTTGGTAATATTTAAATGTTATGAAACGGACGTATATTTCTTCTCAGGACCATGTTTTGAGGGGGTAACGGGGTTGATTGTTCGCCCAATGAAGGTGATCGCAGCCATTATGTTACTACACGACTGCTAGCCACAGCTGTGGGCGCGGCCGGCAGCCGCCCCGCCGGTCAGCTGATCGACCTGCTGGGGCCTAATCATGCAACATATGTGTCTGCATAGCTAGACTTGTTTGTAGCATCAGAATTAGAAGTTCAGCCGTAGGTCTAGGCCTACATTAGTAAAAGTTGTACAATGTTTCTGCACATGGTAATGTAGGCCTAGACCAACGTCTGAACTTCTAATTCTGATGCTACAAACAAGTCCTATGTAGACAAAGTCATGTTGCATGATTAGGCCCCTGCAGCAGGTCGATCAGCTGACCGGCGGGGCGGCTGCGGCCCCACAGCCGTGGCTAGCAGTCGTGCAGTAACATAATGGCTGCGATCACCTTCATTGGGCGAAAAATAAACCCGTTACCCCCTCAAAACATGGTCCTGAGAAGAAATATACGTCCGTTTCATAACATTTAAATATTACCAAATCAACATGCATACCTCAGAAATTACAAAGCTGACTCATTATAACATTTTCTCGCTCAAAGTGTCATTTTCAGGAACTTTTTGAAAAGTTGATCGTATTTTTCGCAAGACCAAAACAAAGAATATGAACTGTGCGCGCGATCTTAATAATTTGCATAATCATGAATATTTACTAGCAAAAAAGCCAATCACAGATCATGGCTCTTGAAAATGCCTCTGTCATTGTGTAGAAAATGAATAGGAAAAAAGTGTGTCAGATTAAGTGTGTCAGGTAGGTCAGAAAGAAGTGGTACAGTAAATGGAAACACCCCCTCTTATGCTCTAGCCTATTGGGCCGTGCCCAGAGGCAGAGGACTGGAGCTGGCCGACTGGGCCGGGCCGGGTCCCATAGACCCCCTCCATTTTCCACTCCCAGGCCCCCCTTTCGGCCGGGCCGTAAGCGCAGCGTAGCCTAAACTCTATAGCCTGCCCGATTCGTATTAGCTTGCAGTGCACTCGGATCGGGCCACTCGCCCGACCACGCACGGCACGGATGTGGTGCAATCATATGATTACGAACGATATAAAACAGGAAAACACATTATGGGCACTAACAACATGCAACACATAATAAAAGCTTACCTTGATGTAAAGATTCAATAAAAAGTTGAAAATCATGCTCTGTGAAACTCCAAGTGTCAGAATTATCGCTTTCTTGATGCCGCTTTCGTCATTTCATGGCAGCCATTGCGAGTATTACGTAGATACGCATAGCGACGGTACGCACGAAATATCGAAAGTCAAGTCAATGGACCGCACCGTATACGTAACGCTCGACTTGATTTCGGTTGAGTTGAATCCTGCCAAATATATGGACGCTGAGGCCGGGAGGCGAATTTTTTTTCCGTACTCGAGAGGGCAAATACCCCATGTGCGCATGCGCGTGGACTTGTGATTTCTCTGCTACTTCCCATACGAAATGTACATGTATTCGCATCTACTGTGCACGATTCGCGTTCTACGAGTAAACGATGGCATAGTAGTCTTCAAACACAGACTCTGATTTGCCAGTTTGACAAAACAATTACGCATATATCGTGCGTAGCAATAGTACTAGTATTCAAGTCTGAGTAGTTGTATGATTCAGACATTTTAGTGCTTACAGAAATGCATCCCAAATTGAATAGCATGGTATAGTAGTCTGCAAGCACAGACGCTAATCGGACAGTTTGACAACATAGTGTCTTGAGTAAGGCTTTATATTCAAATATGTGTAGTTTTATGATTCAGACCCTACTGGTGCGTGTATTGGAAAGGCATCTCAACTTGCAGAGTGGCATAGTAGTCTGCAAGCACAGACGCTAATCTGACAGTTTGACAACTATACCATACCATTCTATACAAGTTGGCGACTTGAATAAAGTACTTCTCAGCACACTACTAGTATGTTGTCAAACTGTCAGATTAGCGTCTGTGCTTGCAGACTACTATACCATTCTATACAAGTTGCAATGTATTTCCATATGCACTACTGGGTCTGAATCATACAACTACACAGACGCGAATAAGCACATCGCGACACATACACATATTGATTTGTCAAACTGGCAAATCAGAGTCTGTGTTTGAAGACTACTATGCCATCGTTTACTCGTAGAACGCGAATCGTGCACAGTACATGCGAATTTCGTATGGGAAGTAGCAGAGAAATCATAAGTCCACGCGCATGCGCACATGGGATTTTTGCTCTCTCGAGTACGGAAAAAAAATTCGCGGCCGGGAGCAGCCGGAGGAGGGGAGAGGGGGCTTTAGTATATATGTAAAGGGGCCAGTGTCTCTCCGCCCCCTTCTAACTTACACCCCGAAAATGGGTTTAACAACATTAACGAAGGGAGGGGGAGCCAAGCATGCACCAGAGAGAGACATCATGCAATGGATGGGGTTTATTGAAGCCATACAATTAACCAATCACCCATCTGCCCTAGGCCTGTTTTATGTTTTTTTCTTTTTGTTTTATTTTTCAATACCCGGGTCAATACCCAACCCTGAGCGATCTTGGTAAGGGGTTTTCTCACAACCCCGCCCATTTTGTGCTCCACCCCCCCCCCCCCACCCCACCCACTTTTAAATACTGGTGCCGCCAATAGACACTGGTTCTGTTTATGCTTCTTTCATGTTTTTTTTTATTTTGTTAGCCATATTTTATTAACAATCATTATTATTAGACCTATCTGCTTCATTATCATTATAACAATCATTCAAAATCGAAACAAAAGTAATAATGTAATCGCAATTTGTGCAAGTACAATTACAAATTTATCTGGTAGAAAGAAAGATATAAAAAAAGTATAGTAAGTGGTCACACAACCCCCCCCCCCCCCTCCCCCGACCTGCGCGATTTTCAAATTTCCGGGGGCAAAAACCTTCAGCTCCGATAATTGCTGTTTTCATCTCTGAAGAGTGCACCTTTTCACTTGTAATAACTGCCCCTTTTCCTTTCTAATAAACGCTCTTTTTCCTTCTTATACGTGCCCCTTCCCCTTTTCATCTCTGATAAGTGCCCCGTTTGTTTTGACATGCGACTATTTTTATTTTTATGAAAAGCTACTTCCCCCTTCTCATAAAAGCGCCCTTACCCCTCCAATAAATGCCCTCATTAAAATCTGGTCGGTGCTCCTTTTATTTCAAAAACTAAATTTTCCTTTACTATAAGTGCCCTTTTTTATTCTTTTAAGTGCCCCTATTCATATCTGGCCAGTGCACCTTTTCTGGTGTGATAAGGGCCCCTTTTCACCTCTGGTAATTTCCCTTTTAACAATGATACGTGCCCCTTTTCCTTTCACCTCTTATAAATGCCCCCATCAAAATCTGATGGGTGCCCCATTTCCGTCAACAAATGCACATTTCCCATTCTCAAAAGTGCCATTTTGCATCCCTGGCGAGTGCTTCTTTCCAGTTGTAAGAAGTGCCTCATTTTCACCTCTGATAATACCCTTTGTACTTTGACACGTGCTCCTTTTCTTTTCTAATAAGTTTCTTAAAGTATCCCTTTCGATAAGTGTCCCCTTTTCCTCTCATCATTAAACGTGCCCCTAATTTATAGCGACTAAAAGCAAATTTCACCCAAAGCTCGCTCGCATTTATAAATGATATAATTATGTTACTTATCAAAGGTCATTTCATGAGAATGTGCTTATAACCCCATCAGGATTGTGTTTTTTCCTTTTTATAAGATGTAAGTTTTCGCACTGCAACCTCACAAATCTATAAAAAAAAAATACCCGCTCGCAAATGAATAGTCAGAGAGCACACCCAACTGCAAAGTACAATGCTTAAGCAATATATTGTATGATTTATAAAGAGAAACAAATATTGAAATCATCCCTGATAATGTAATCACAATGTAGGGGTGTATACCAATATCTAAACAATATTTTATTGTACATTTCGCTCTGAGATTTTGCATTGGAGGTGCCCTTTCATTCCAGGAAGTGCCCCCTTTTGTTGGTGCCCTTCCCCCCCCCCCTACTTTGGAAGTCGCTCGGCCGCCCCTGTAGATGAAAATAGTGCAAAGTCTCTGTTTAGTGTAGGCTTAATCCTCTTTATCTATATTGACTCTTTCAACTTTCTTGACCAGAAGTTGCTTTCAAAGTCAATAATGAGGGCAGTTGAGGGCGTGTTCAGCTAAAGCTGAATGGGATGGGTTAGTGTCCCTTTATAGAAACACTAGGATGGGTTAATCATTCTGAGGGCTCTTTTGTGTTCTTTTAATCGCTCATTAAGAGTTCTGCCAGTTTCCTGAACATAAGAATTGTTACAATCTGTGCAAGCAATCTTGAACACAATGCCTGTCTTTTCCTCTCTTGGAATTTGGTCTAGACTGTTGGATGGACCGATCACTTAGCCGCTTGAGAAAGTCTACATGGAGTGGACGAAGCTTGGCACAACAAAATTCAAGGTTGATAGAAGCTTCAAAAACTATATTATATGATTATCCCTAACCAAAGAAAGTTTTCTGTATCAGATCTTCACATGTTTTATATTATACATATCATTAAATAGATACTTTAGTTGCAAAAGGAATTTAAATTCCTAGTATACTTTGATTTTACCACTATATAGTTTATCTTATTTTCTATTATGCCGTAAAGTTTCCTTTTTCTTTACAACTCTAACTACAGTACAATAATGAACTTTCTTTTGAATCAGTTTGTGACGCGCGTAAAGACTTTCCAATGTTATGCGCTATAAATTTATAATGTTATTATAATAATTTTAATAATAATAACTTTTATTACTATTATTATTATAAGAATTATTATTAAAGAGATGCAGTTTTGAGCTAAGATACCCTAAAGTGGCTCTTTAGATACGGAGATACGTGCAAGCGTAGATTATGACATATTAAGTTAAAAACAATAATAGCCCTAGTGATTTTTAAAACATGTCTATATACCAAAACTTGTCTACCAAATCAGTTCTAAGTGTTTTGGGTACGTGGCTAGAATTCGTAGAGTATTTATAAAGTTTAATCATGGATATATTAGGCTGCAGCTTATAACTCCTTGCATGGTTATTAATGCTTGGTATTTAAATTCCATGCAGAACGTTTTATATGAACCACAACCACAATACAGAATTATAAGTTAAATGTTAACAACAACGCAGTTCAAATTATATTTATTTTATTAATCCAAAGGTACATAATATACATGCTCACAGATTAGATTTTACACAGATCTCAAAATAAAACCATAAAAATGTACCGTTCTCCAGAAACGAAGATATAGAGAAGCGACTTCGCCTGATTCTAAACACTAAATACCTCCAAATAAAGACATCAACGAACAGAAGCAAATAATATTGTGTTTCAGACTATTTGACAGAAGAATACAACATTACAATTTTTACAAATCAAATCATTCAAATCATTATGAAGGAAGACATAATTATATCCTTGCCCCATGGAAGACAAGCAGCAACAAATATTTTTCCTATTTTTCTTCTCTGTATGATTACTTTGTGTGTATTTTATCTGATTTTAAAAACAACAACAAGTATACTATACACCAAGTAGAAAAAGCAAACTATTTTACCGATTTACACTGTTTTAATCATGTTAAGAGTAAAAGCGCCACAAATTATTACACTTAACCATAATCATGATAATGGAACTAAACAAGATTATAAACCAACTTTATACAGTAGCTAGGCTACAGTCACCCCCATGTTATGGGAATAATTTTGACCCTTCTTATAAATTTATATATGCATCTGGAACACCCCCCCCCCCCCTTTTTTTTTTTTCTTTCTTTTTTCTTACGTGACACCGCTGCAAAGAGTACATGTCTTATTCAGTATTTGCCAAACGTAACTTTAACCTTATGCCTATACTTTGACAACATTATTGTGTACATAATAATGATTATAATCAGTTGCGAATCCAGGGCCGAGGCAGGGGAGTGAAGGGGGGCACACGAACCCAGCAGAACCCAATAGGGCATTTCAATCGCACATCGAGTGTAAAAGAAAAAGAAGAAAACGGCCCCTAGCAAATTTAGGCCCTTTATAAACGTCTGCTACACTGGATTCAACCTTTATAGTTTATGTTCACAAAATTTGTAGTAAGCCCACCCCTTACCCCGCCCCGAGAATCCTTGATCCGCCAATGTTAACTGTAGAAATTGGAAGCAGCGAACAGGGGGGGGGGGGGGTTCACAAAACTTGTCATCAGTAACAAATGACAGTTTTTGTTATAAGCTACTGAAATCCTTGCTTCTGATTGGTTATCAGCAGATTTGTCACTGATTTTTGGCATTTTTCATTGATTTGTGAAACGCCCCCAGGTTAATGGTTCTACTGAGCAGGTGGGTCAAAGACGTAAGTACGGCATGTGTTATTGACCTCTTTCCCGCTATCTCTGGGCATAGTGTTCTCGTAAGGTAAGGTGTTTGCTTGCAACCTCCGGCTTTCCTGGAAACGAAAAAATCAAAAATTAAAAAAAAACGTTGTTATTTTTGTTTTTATTGTTTACATAAAGTCATTTATTTGCTTAGATTTCGAATATGAAATTAGTGAAATGTAATTTATTATAAAACCATTGCAAGAATAATTATTTAGAAATATTGCTTAGGCCTATTTAGTTTTATCCAGCGACCACAGGGGTGTAGTATGTGTCTATAGCAACAGTAGCGTACGCAGGATTTTTTCAAGGGGGGGGGGTTAACATTTTTAAATCGGGCCGAAATTTTCGCAACGACTCAGCCAGCCGCTGAATAAGCGGTGGGGGTAAGAGGACATATTTTTTTTGGGGGGTCCCAAGAATTTCGCAACGACTCAGCCAGCCGCTAAATAGGGGGGGGGGGGGGGGGGAGGTATGGTCACCTTTTTAGGTCACCCATTAGCATAATATTTTATTTTTTTATTTTTGTAATTAACAAAAGAAAACAATACAAAAAAATTAAAAACCCGAAGGGGGGGGGGGGTTTCCTCCAAAATACACACATACAAAAAACCAAAGGGGGGGTTAACCCCCAACCTCCCCCCCCCCCCCCCCCCTGCCCTGCGTACGCGCCTGTACAGTGTGTCCCGAAAAAAACTATACACTTTTGAAATGGCTACCGAATAACAAATATAATTATGATTCTAGGGGGAAAAGTTATATATGTATGGAAAACTCATAAACTCAACTTTCATATGACACCAAAAGTTGCGAAAATAATTCATGCTCGGGTGAGCACTGCTCACTTTTGTAAAGGGTATGAAAATTAGGTTGCGCAGGAATTAGCCTTCCAATTTGTGAGAGGTAAATCTTTTGGAGCTTACAACATTGAGGGTGATATGATACATTCATGATTTTGATGAGTGATCGATTTCATGGTTTATTAAACCAAACTTTTATGCACGGAACAGGAATTTTATCTTTTATTGTAGCATTGTAACTTTCCCTGGTAGACTCAGTGGTGTGTTCATGAGAGTCAGGATGGGGGGATGGTACATGTTGTAATTTCCATGTTACAAACTGTTATTTTTTACATTTGTGACTTTGAATAAAAACTTTCACCCCACATTTCAGTTACCATTTACCTGAAGAATAAGTAGCCGACATCTTGGACATTCCTTTTTTCAACAAACCGTATTTGAATATTCAATTTACATTATCCCACCCTGGGTATTGAGTAAACCAATGAGATTTTCAACTAATCTTAAAATAATTGAAATGTGGGGTGAAGGTTTTTATTCAAAGTCACAGATGTAAGAGAATAACAGTTTGTAACATGGAAATTACAACATGTACCATCACCCCATCCTGACTCCCATGAACACACCACTGAGTCTACCAGGGAAGTTACAGTGCTACAATAAAACAAATCCTGTTCACTCATGCATAAAATGTTAATCCCATAAACCAAACATTTCACTCGGCAAACCCAAACTCATCACAATTGATCATAACTTGGTCATATCATCCTCGATTCCGTAAGCTCCAAAGGATTTACCTCTCACAAATTGGAAGGCTAATTCCTGCGCAACCTAATTTTCATACCCTTTACAAAAATGAGCAGTGCTCACCCAAGCATGAATTATTTTCGCAACTTTTGGTGTCATATGAAATTTGAGTATATGAGCTTTCCATACATAATACTTTTCCCCTAGAATATATATTTTTTATTCGGCAGCCATTTCAAAAGTGTATAGTTTTTTTCGGGACACACTGTATAGCAATATAATTATATAGGAGGGACACTTTTTCCACGGAGGGGCCTGTATTTAATACAAAGAGTTTGATTCAAGTCAATCGCAGCTTAAAATTAATCCCAACTGTTTACGTATAGCTACCTGTGCCCTCTATTATAGCAAACAATGCCTAATCGGTGACCATTGGTCCCCCATGATCCTCTTTTTCTTATGTTACTGAGCTTATACCACATGTCAGTGACCATCAGAGACCATGCAGGGAGGTCTAATCCCTCTTGGTCAAACTAGTGCGGTGGGGCTTTAAGAGATAGGAGTTGCCATTCACTTTGTTTAGATATCAAATTTTGTGTTTTGGATATTTTGGGTTTCCATGGTTTGACCATGGATGGTTTGACTCAACATACCTCCTCCACCGCCCTGAAGACTCGCAGCAAGTTGTTACCGAGGGCGCCCTTCACCTCTTCTTCTGTCCAACTTCTCTGAAGGAGTTCTGTCACCAGGTCAGGGAACTTAGAGACGTCTTCTAATCCTTCAGGGACACTACATTCATTAAGTGAGACAGCGAACAAAAACAAAACATCAGAGATGCAGAAGATTATATTTTGTCGTTATAATACTCTCCAGGCTTTAGTACTTTTCCAACAGTAGTCAAGCGAATTCGAGTTTTCTTAGCTATTGGCCTCACCCCTGGTGTTTTTTATTCGATTTATAAATAGCAAGAAAACCAACTTTTTCTTCTTCTTCCTCTTCTTCTTCGTCTTTTTCTTCTTCATGACCAACATCATCATCTTTTTCTTTTCGGAGAGGGGGGGGGGGTAGGATGATGAGACATTAAAGGCATCGTTTAACAATATTAAATCTGAGATGCACGGCCCTACGTGTTATCAGTGTCTGTGATGTGGTGTAATATTGAAGCCCTTAAAAAATGGCGCTTCAAAATGATCAAGAAGTGCCTCAAAAAAGTAAAAAAAATCTTTGAGTGACCGGTTTTACCATACTCGTTTTCCCCAATAGACTGTAGTGTTATGAAAACCAATAGGAAAACGCAAAATTTGATTTCCAATCATAAATATCTTGATAATCAAACAGGCGATCGGCTTGTAAAAGTCATGGGGTTCCTGACTGACCTAAATTAAAATTTATCATTGCAGCATGAGCTCAGTCCAGGGTTTTGTTTCAGAATCTGAGACAAAGTTACCGAATCCCTTTGATGCACCAAGAAAATAACATTCATGAATACTCACGTGCCAACGCCGTCATAGTCACTTCCAAAACCAACGCACTCCCAGCCACAAATAAGCTTGATATGATCCATGTGATCTATACAGAAAGATGGAGATCATAAACAAGGTTAGATTTACAATATTTAAAAAATGCAGGAAATGGATGGATAGACAGAAACATACAAAGAGTGAGAGATGGAGGATTGAGAGAAGGGGGAAGAAGGGAGAGAGAGATCGAGAAAGTGAGGAGGAATGGGTTGAGAGGGGATAGACTGAGAGAGTAAAGGGAAGAGGGGGGTAAAAAGAAAGAGGCAAACAACGAGAGGTGGGGCAAAGACTGAAGACAGACATAGAAAGAAAGAAAAGAAAAAACAATGAAGTACTACGTCAGCAAATAGCGCGTCTTGTGTAGATGGTATTACAAGTAAAAGTGTTCTTTGAAACGTATGGTACTAATAAACATGACGTGTAGCCCACAATCATAATCAGAGTTTATAATAGAAATAGAGTATATTTATAAGTCAACCAAATGCACTTATAATGTATGTTCAATATCTGCCTTAATCTAAATCGCTCCAGAATTATCTTAAATATCTATCATTATTGTATTTATTTCCATTTACTACTTATATGCATGCACATTTTCGATCTTACTTATTTTCAGGAAAAAATAATCAGCTTTTGTGAATGCGAAGATATCTTTAAAATTGATAAACCATGTCAAATCAAAATGAAAGCAAATAAAAACATTGATTGGTACGTACCTGCTACTTGGGCAAGGGTAGCATAATTATCATCAGCTGTGACATTTGCGGGTGGGCAGTTGATATACTTCGTGTAGAAGTTCACCATAACAACTCCTCCATTAGCTTTCTGTAAGATAGTAGAGTAGATGACTATTTCAATTTTGATAATGAAAAACAAAGACAACAAAAATTATATAGGAGGATAAAACGTGAAGACAGGTACATTATAATAAGCCAGTTCATAGATACAATCTGCGCATGGGCAGATGAAGGTCATTTGTACCAAAAAGGTAAAACCAACCAGAGATGAATACTGGATATGCGTTCATGAAAGTTATGTAACATTATTCATTTATGCACCAACGGTACATTCTAAGATACGCAGGTGGAAGTATTCTTTTCAAGAGGGCAAACAAAATTATTCATGAAGCACATCTAGGACTTTGGCAGTTATTATTCTAAGATGCTCAAAGTGGAACTTCTCCATGTGTAAAAGATCTGTGGATATTTGGGGTCATTTGTACCATGTGCTATCTGTAAACTCAGACAGGATAGGAAGAGCGGTCTCGAAAGTGGATAGAAAAATGATATTTTTCCAAGTTCCTACAGACGAGGGAGCCAATGCAGCCGCCAAGATATGTTTAGGGAAATTATTATTATTTTTGATTATCCAAGTTGACATCCCAAACACTTGACACCGTTTTCGGATTGGGGTGCGGGGGCTTGAAAGAAAAAGGGGTTTAATTTTTTATTTATTTTTAAAGATAAAGCAAATACTGGTAATTCCAGCAGGATTATATTGCCGGCCCATCTAAAAAAATCCCAGTGTTTCCCCCTAAAAAAAAATCTTAATCTCCTTTTTTTTCAGTCAGGATTATGAAAGTTGATACAATTTTCCTATTTCGGCAGCCTTCCCAAAAATGTTGGAAATGGCCGGGAGGGGCAGTGTCTACCCCTAAAAAAGGCTTCTCTTTTTTTTTTAGTCGGACAGGGGGGCGGCATGGAGGCTAATTTGGCCTCCATGGGTCCGTCCATTAATAGTTCATACATACCACTCTGGTAAGAATGCTATTGGGGGCGTTTCGGTAGTGGTTACAGAGTTCGTATGCCGAGGTGTGGCTGAACATGACAGGTGCGGTGACGAGATCGAAGACGTCGTTCATTGTCTTGACGGAGACGTGCGAGAGGTCGACCAGCATGCCCAGACGGTTCATCTCACGAACAACATCCTTGATACAAAAATAGTAATTCATTTTGTTAGAGTGTAAGGGTTATGGGTGAATGAATGTGGGCGTTAACTCATAGACTACGTCATTTTCAGGGGCACGAGCTCTAATTTCTGTGACAAGCAATAAACAAAAAACAAACAGCAACAAAAACAGGCCTATGCTTCTTCTTTTCTTTCTCTTTTAGCCCCCCTTTTTTTCTTTTTCTTTGTTCTTTCCTTTCCTAAACTTGCTTATATATATATATATATATATATATATATATATATATTTATTTATTTTTTTTGGGGGGGGGCACGTGGCTCCGATGCCCCCTGCACTGGATCCTCCGCTGCTTATGGCTATCGATCGGCAGACGCGGAATAAAACAAAAATATGATGATAAATACCTTGCCAAAATCGGTAAGTCCGTTATGTTCTGGGTTAGTCTCCTCATCCATCAACCAATTATCCGCCCTTGAGAGAGTGAGATAAATATATTTTTTTCTATAAAAATTCATCTATTACCTTCCATTTACAAGATAACATGACAAAAACCATCATTCTCACATTATGTGAACTTCAATGGTAGTTTATACATTAATTGTTGTTTAAGGAGGAAGTTTCCCTGCTCCACCCCATCCCCCCTCCAAACACACACAAACACATATTCTATGCATGTACTCAATGTAGATAGGGCAATTCAAACAGGTATGGGAAAGATCTCCTCCAATCTGCACCTGTACATGTTTTTGTTTTCTTTGATTTTATTCATCAAAACTCCAATTCTTTTTCGTACATAATATAATTTATACAAAACTGCAACATAATTATAACAAAGCTTTTTTATCATTTGATAAACGAATATAAATACATCATAATTCATTGTTCTTAATGTCACAATGTATAGGACTAAAATATATCACAATCACATAAAAGGAAAGTATTACCGCACTACACCGTTATTTCATCCCCAAATCTAGAACAAGCATTGCTTTTATTTCAGAGATATGAATGAATACTTTTTTTTTAAATGAGTTTCATATTTCTCAACATATTATTATACAGAATTAAAATTATGAGTTTTTCTTTCATTAACACACAATATAACCCAAAACCCTCTCCCTTCCTGTCATCCTATCTAACTCCTTGGCCTCCCCCCTTTTTCCTTCCCCCTTCCCCCTCCCCTCCTCCTTCCTCCCACTTGTGTGGATAGGGAATGAATTCTGGGACAGCTTTTTTTTACAATATCGAAATGACTTAAGTTGTTGATTTCGTTTCAACTCTACATCGCGCTCCCTAAAAACTTCTGTTTTTTATTGATTATTTGAATGATCGATCGATTTGTTGACAGGTAAAAATCATGTTATAGTCCGAGAGATAAAGTGAGCAAGAGGGTGGGGAGGGGAAGAGAGAAGATAGGAAGATAGATGAGTTGACAATTATGTAGATAAATATAGAGATAGTTTTATTATAAAAGGACAATAATCCAGATAACAGGTTATAAAAATGACTGAAAGCGGCATGCGGTGCATTGTGTTAGAGTCGTAAAGATAACCAATTTTATTACAAGAGATATCATATCATAAAATAGTCATGAAATAATACCATCACGAAATATTACATCACGAAAAAAAAATATTTTCGGACAAGCTCTTACCAAGGTGTATTGCAGCTATGTGTGACGGTCATGTACCTGACCCCCAAGTTCATAGAGCATGCGCAGTGAAGCCATGCTACTATCAATGTTATGACCTCCCTCGACGCCGATCAGAGATGCTATCTTCTGGTTCTCATGGGAATCTACAATTCCTGCGATAAAAAAAATAATTACGGCCAAAATTTGTTACTAACCATTTGATAAGTAAGGAACGGACTCGTGCTTTGTTTCTTTGTTTGTTTTTACAGTTGGGGCCCAAGTCCGAACATTCTCTGACAAGCAAAGAAAGAAAATTTTAAAAAAAATGAAGAAGGGTTATCACATTTTTAGATATACATTTGGGTCTATAATCAGGTAATTGGCTGGACGTACCCATGTAAATGAATATATGTTGCTCATTTAAATTCACTAGGTTGGACCAGGGAGTTGTCAATTCACAACTCCCTGATTAGACCTTGTACGGTTCAAACACATAGGATCCATACCTCCAAGATTATAAAGGTGACTTTATTACTATCATCGGCATTTTGTATATTATATAACAGTATTTGTTCGTGGGCAAATTAATGCAAAATATTGCTGCCCTCCCCTCTCACACTGCAAATCTAAGGCTTTTGCTTGAGGTGCATCAATTTTTGGATGTCGAGTAGTTCTGGGCACCCGGTATCTCGATGATAAGTAAAGGTAACCAGGCCAATTATGAGTGCCATGACCATTGATACTTCATGTCTTTTATTCTTAAATTCTGTAATCATCGTTTTTTGGATTAGCATTTCAAGTCGCGTATTTTTGCCCCATTAAAAAGTTTTACCATATCGCTCATAACTATTAATAAAGTATTTTATACTATTTCATACTATTGTACATTTAATACTCCGTGCTTATCGACGTACCTTGTGCTGTTGTGACGAAATCGAAAGTTTCAGGGTACATTTGGACCATCCTCTTGATGACGTCAATCTGATCCAGGATATGCATGAGGGCGTCGTTGTACTGTGAGTCGCATGACGTATAGGCGGCCCAAAACTGCGGATGAGAAAGTTACAGGATGGCGATTAGGATTGCAGATGGTAATAGTGTGTATATTCTTTAACAAAAATTTAACCCGATCTTCTTCTTCTTAGTTGATCCTCCACTATTTTGGAGATTCCTGGAGTCCAAATAAAGAAAAATGTTTAAAATCCGACCGGTTAGGAGCTTTGGAGAGTATTAGAACGAGAAGCATCAATTTTGTGTAGGAAAAAGAGCGATAGTAGAGTAGGCTATTATGAATTTCGGAAGGCAGAGGCATGGATGAAGGGGTAACAGAGTAGCAGGGGTAAATTGCTGTGAGTCATCATCGTCATATAGGTTTAAACAGATGGGATAATCCACGAGGCATTCCAGTTGAGTTAGCTTGGTTTGGCTTGGTTTTATTTTCCGTATAAAACATTATATTCATACATAGTTTTTTATGAATATAAAACATGATAGTTAGTGGAAGATAAAACGGATGGATCGCTCTATTCAGAGTCATTAATCTAATGGA
The DNA here is from genome assembly GCA_035222895.1 of Strongylocentrotus droebachiensis. Taxonomy (NCBI): domain Eukaryota; kingdom Metazoa; phylum Echinodermata; class Echinoidea; order Camarodonta; family Strongylocentrotidae; genus Strongylocentrotus; species Strongylocentrotus droebachiensis. The sequence continues at coordinate 2,845 of JAVYIG010004215.1, read as the reverse complement.
TCTGATCTTTCTAGAGATCCATGAGAAAGAAAGAAACGAAAGAGAGAAGAAAAGAATCAAACATGCATGAGCATAAACAAAAAAATCTCAAATATATTGTATGTTCCTATACTATAAAAACCTATCAATTTCCCCCTCCCCACCCGATTATATAATGCACTGTTAGGAATGTACTCCAAACCCTTCCCGGTTTAGACTAAAAGTATATCGTAATCATATTAAAGAGAAAAAAAGAAAATGGAAAAATGGAAAAAAGGAAAAAAGGAAAAAGGAAAAAGAAGAAGAAGAAGTAGAAACAGAAAGATGAGAAGAAAGAATAACAGAAGAAAAAGAAAAAGATTATCTTATCTGTACTCCAACCAATTATATCCTTTTAGTCGAGGTAAATCAGTATAAGTAGGAAAAAAGAAGAAGGAGATGACTTTTTGAAAGTAAAACTTTATTTACAATACATATAATAAATAAAACAGATAAAAAGATAACAGTGATGCACTTAATAATTATAATAAGTGTTTGTGAATCATATACCAATAATCAACAACAAGTAGTACGTAATACATGAGAAAGTAACCATTAAACAATTCATAAAAAAAACAATAATTTCGACGGTAGAAATTGAGAAAAAACATGAATTGTACTAAACACTGATTACAAATGATTACACATCCATAGAGTGTTTCAAAACGATTAAATTATGGGAATTCATAACTTCCAACTATGAGCTTCTTCTCAAGACAAAATTATCACAAACAACAATTAAATCAACCATGTGAGATCAATATCATCTGAAAGAAAGAGTACATTATTGTACGACCATATCTTATGAAATAACACCAAATTGTTTTGTAATTTGTGAAATTCATAATCAAGAATGACTCTGTTCTTGATTCTAAGTTTCCAAAAAGGAAGTGGATCAAGAAAACGAGAGGTACGATAAAGCCAATATAATGTGCTTTTAAGAATGACAATAAAAAAGTTGGATAGGCGCACGGCCTCCCTGTTACGACCTCTTGCATGTGGAACCAGAGTCCAGTAGAGGTCAAAGTCAATGAAGAAGAAGAAGAACAAGAAGAACAAGAAGAAGAACAAGAAGAAGAAGAACAACAACAACAAGGAGAAGAACAAGAACAAGAAGAAGAAGAAGAAAAAGAAGAAGAAGAAGAAGACAAAGAAGACGAAGAAGAAGAAGGAGATGAAGAAGAAGAAGAAGAAGAAGAAGAAGAAGAAGAAGAAGAAGAAGAAGAAGAAGAAGAAAAAGAAGAAGAAGAAGAAGACAAAGAAGACGAAGAAGAAGAAGAAGGAGATGAAGAAGAAGAAGGAGATGAAGAAGAAGAAGAAGAAGAAGAAGAAGAAGAAAGAAAAGAAGAAGAAGAAGAAGAAGAAGAAGAAGAAGAAGAACAAGAACAAGAACAAGAAGAACAAGAACAAGAAGAAGACAAAGAAGAACAAGAAGAACAAGAAGAACAAGAACAAGAACAAGAACAAGAAGAACAAGAAAAAGAAGAGAAAGACGAAAAGATAAAAAGAAGAAGGAAAAACAAAAATGATCTTACCTGTGCACCGACTTGCCCTAACCTCAGTCGTGGGATATCAGTATGGGTAGGGTCCCACGTAGGAGTCTTAGTGAGGTCCACGGTTTGTAGCATATTGTTGACAGCCTTTTTAAACTGCCATGGTAAATCATTGTGCCTGCGACAAAAAGAAAATAATCGATTTTTGTTTAAAGAATGAGAATTTGATTTCATGAATATAGGCTATTCTTTTTGACTGTCGGTTTAAATATTGTTGCGCCTTTGTCAAAAAGAGAGTTTCTGTTAAAAAGAAAGATTTTTTTTTAATGAAAAAGAATATGAACACCATCAGCGTATTCTTTTAAACTGATTGGACATTGTTAATATATAGTATGTGAGTATGTCTATGTAAGAAAAGAAAGAATAACAAAATTGAAGATCACGGAAACCATACATGCCTGTACATAAGGTTATTAATGATGATGTAGTGGGTATTGTTTTAATACAAACATCTATATTTTATGTTTGCTTTGTTTCGTTTTCTGAATGTACTTGTACCAAAATACTTTGTTTAGCTGTAAGAGGTTAGGCTCGACCAGTGGCAGGTCCAGTAAGCGGCAAGGGAGGGGGCCAAATAGGGGGCCCGATTCGTGAGAAAAATTTTAGCGGCGAATTAGCCAGCCGGCGAAAGAGCGGGGGGGGGGGGTAAGAAGCACTAACTGTTTTAATCAACATCCACCCTCCCCTAGCACTATAGGGGGAGGGGGCCCGTCTTCTTTTTTATCTAAAAAATGGTTAAATTTACCTGTTCTTTTGGCCAGAGGGAGAGGGCCGCACCCCCCCCCTAGATCCGCCACTGTGCTCTAACCATTAGTTTCCCTTCTTGTTTATGTAAATATCATTTCATGAAATGCATTACTGTTGCCTTCCCCCTTTCATTCTAGCACAGCATGTTTTCATGTCAACACCTGGACCACGAATGTATACAAAATCAAAATGGCAAATAAGCAATACAAGGGGAGGTATCCGCAAACATTGTCTAACCTAAATTTATATGAACCTTATTTTGTGCGGGGCAAAACAAAATCAATGTCTTCCTCACAATGAACAAGACACAATCTTTAAAAAATGTATTGTAAAGCACTTATCAATTCAATGCCAAGAAGAAAAGAAAATACTGTATAAAAATATCAAAGTTGTGTAATTCCGTTACCGCGCATGCCCCCCCCCCCCCTTTCTCTTTCTCTCTCTCTCTCTCTCTCTCTCTCTCTCTCTTTATCTATATATCTTTCTCTCTCTAAAAAAAATTATATATATAATTATGTCTATCTCTC